>DVQP01000664.1:0-20376 GCA_018231745.1 Danaus eresimus
GTTAAGTTTATGAAATGTTTCTATTTATTAATTATAACTAGTCTTCCTTAATCTTTTTTTGGAAAAATTTATGTTCGAAAGGCTACATTGAAGTTAGACGGCGCCCTCTATTGCTGAAATTCTATTACCTGTTTGTCTAAATATGAAAGTCAACGAACAGAGGGCTACAGAGCCCTCTGTTTAATATATTCAAATGATAGACATTTTAATGTTGGTTATCAGAGTAATTCATGCTTGATTGTGGAGATGGCGTTTTGTCAGTACTGTTTAATTTCATTATTCTCCGACACTTCTTCGAGCGCATCCCATAATTTTGGATACATTATTTAATAGGAACCCAACCGAGAACATAATATTGACGATGATAATATTTTATATTAATATCTTTCATTTCATATTATATCTAATATTGCATCTGCTTTTGTCTTCATTTCTTCAATTTGAATGTATAAGACAATAATATTCTCTAACTCTAAACTTCGCTTTGATATTGTATGTGCAATCTTTGTCGAATATATTCTTAAAATTACTCAAACTTGTTTTTTCATACCGTTACAATATTATATATTCGTAACGAAATTTTGTTAGAAATAATAATATAATATTTACGTAACTTAAATTTATGTAAGTCTCTCCAAGTTGTTAATTTATATTTGACACTCGTTTTTGCATGCGACTCCTTCCACGTCAACGTCGGATTTGCGATAAGAGGGAATTGTATAAAGTGTGTCAAAACATTTTATATAGTAACCTTCTTATATTGAATAACGTAGATAAAGATTACAGCGCTATTTGCATAACTGACTTGGAAAACCATCTGGGGTCCACTAAAATGGATATGAAAATGTAACAGTCCAGCCGTCCGAGTACAGTGTGATTCACACTTACAGTAGAATGTAATATAAAGATAATTTCACAAAACTTTTGATATATTAATACGCAATTTTCTTATAGGCTTTATTTTTTATTTCGTTAATATTAATAATAATATCAGTGTTTCTTACTGAAATTCTTATAACTTACCACGTCGGAAATCCCAGGAGACAATATTATGAGAACGTTTTACTAAAGTGACACCGTTATCAAATAAATAATACAACATTAAATTTAAATCTGTAATGAGTATAAGGAGAGCAGTGGTTTTTATAATTGATATAGGTCATTTAGATATAAATAAAGTGTTGACATATATATGCAAAATGCGTACCTTTCATTGTTATTGAGCATATTAATTTAAAGAAACTATTTTACTGTTATAAGTGCTTACACAAAATATTTCGTAATTCTAAGTCCACGGATGATTAAGAATAATGTAAAATAGGATGTTTTATAAATAAAAAAAGTGTAAATCTTAAATTTAGGAAGTAACACTACCAAGTACATAATTTTTTAATGGCATTTACAGTAAAAAAGCCTATCAAGCATTTAATTATACCGATGGGCTTGTATAGTTCATGAGGTATATAGTCTAAGAGTTATAGTTTCATATAAAAATGTATATTAAAGTATGAATTATAATTAGTCAAAATTATCTCATATCTCGTACCATCAGCAATAACTTTTAGGGTCACGTTTACGTGTTGTTACAACTACCAGGGACATTTGTTATGAAAAGACCTTATTTAAAGCAGTTATGGGTTTCGAATTGATAATAAAGTTAGATTGAATTTTTTTTATACAATTTTATTTAGATTCTAACTTTTTAAAAGTATTTCAAACATAAAAAGTATTCAGCCTTATCGTAACCCTAATATCCAGTGTAATTGCTAGCATCGAAAGTATTTACTTATTAAAACCAATATTCGTACTTATAACAAGATTGATAAATTTGCTTAGTATGTAAATGAGAAACTTGTGGAATATTTTTATAGTTTAATATATTTTTTTTGACGAGAAATAAAGTATAATTAATTTGGCTTTTAACATTTTCATCTCGTCCCTCTAAGAGGTTCTACGGGGCTTTATTACTGTCAAAGAGTCTGAATTAAAAAGATATTACAGTCTTTGACGGGCGTTAGGTTTAAAATTTTCTATGAAGTAAATTACAGCGTGAAAGAGAAAACTTACATATAAATTCAAATTAAAACTATATAAATTTTAATTGTAATTGCTTATTAAAATAACAATATTTATACAGGTACTGTCATGCGGAACGTTTATTACGTTATGCAATAATTAAACAACGTAAAAAAGGAAAAAATCTATATTACGTGTTTATGCCAAACAATATACATAAACATGAAAAAAAAACTCTATAAATAAACACAAATGAATATAAAAAGATAAGAAGTAACTCGGGAGGTCAATTTTGTTGTTCTATTACGCGAGAGGCAGACAGAAAGCGTTCGATAAGTAAGATCTACTCCGCTCATACTCTAGATATAGAGCTTAATTACCTATACCTTATTAAGTTCTTATACCAGTAGTTTTTGGAACAACTTTTACACCCATCATCGTCTTTATCTCACTTAAAATCGACATCATCAAGACGGGCTTGTTATCAAACTAAATTAATTATTACACATACATAGTTATTACTTATAATATTTATATATATTATTTAAGTTATCTCAAAGTTAACACTATTTATCATCCTACCTATAAAATATAGGTTCTATTCGAACAATCAATCCCAACACAAAAATATTATCATAGTTAATTTTGCTGTATAACTTAAAGCACTGTTTCTTTTGTCCATGAATCTTGTATTCCATTTGTTTGACGATCCCTGATCGCAATCTGTTGGATAGACAAAGACAGCTGTTTTTGCCCGACTGAAAGAAATGTCTTTTACTTTTATTCCTTACACTTAATTATCCAAACGATGACACCATTAAGTATATTATAATCCTATGTATCGATCCAAAAAAATCTTTATTATTTTTATGCTCATACGTACTGTAAGTTGTGTAGGATAAACGGAATTATCATGCATAAGTATGATAATAAATGTTGCTTTAAAATAATATGTATTAATTATATTTTCTACCAATTGGCCGTCGTAGACCCTTATTTAAATGATTGAATTCTAAGTGGATGTTCATATAAGCTTTTCTTAGGTACTTGCTTCTCCATCTACCTTAAATCAAATTATGTAAACATACCAAAAAATAATTGACATTAACAAAATTCGACCTTCGAATAACAGCAATTTAGTTTTGTAAACAACTTAAATTCGAATGAAATAATGCTTAAATATTTTGTGTGTGTGTGTGTGTGTGTGTGTACTATTAAATGTATATATGTTTGTGTGACCAAAACAAAAACCTTAAAGTTATTGCAGTCATCACATTCGACTGCTTTTCTAACCTGCTTCTGTTTAGTTTTTCATTACGTAATTTTCTCTATTCAAATGCATTAAAAATGTTTGAGAGATTTTTTTCCCATAAATTTATTGAATTTACCAAAATTATATGATTAATTGAGACAGTTCACGAGAACAAACACTTGGTGGTTATGTTATAAAAATAGTTATTATCGTTCTTAACACGTTTTTCATGTATTACACTTAAATATGAATGTCTCATATTCAATTGTTTTATTATTTGAAACGTAACGTGCGCTTTTATAATTAATTTGTTATATTTCTTCAATAACCTTCATAATATTACAAGAAAAAAGCCCACATGATTATCATTTTATGTACTTTTAGATTATAGTATATCGGTAGAGGTTTTCATGGAACACTCACACATTTTAGTATATAATTACTCTGGCAGTATATTTGCAAAATGTATTTATCATTGCTCTAATCATTATTTAACTTTTAGATAACTTTGATATATAAAGAAATTAACTTTCCAACCATTATATTTTCAATCAATCTATTTTACCACTTTGTTTGTATATTTTAGTTTTGTACTATTGCTAATCTTTTACTTCTAGTATGTTCTGTATCATATTTCTAACTTTTAAACGTCTATCTGTCATGTAATGCTCCAATTATAGGTGCTAACTCTAACCGCTCTGCTGAAAGATGCTTTTTTGTATCGCAAAATATATTTTAACATTAAAATCTTGCATTTCTTTACGTACGTACATACGTAAATCTAAAAAGATATCTACCTATTAATTAACGTTTTTTTACCTGTTTAGTAATTAGTGTATATAGTTTATCGAGCTATTTGTAAGCTTTGAGCATAAGTCTAAAAGCTATCGAAACATTAAGTATTTTGCCAAAGCCAACCATTATGTCGCTGCATTGCTACCACATATACTTAGTGAGATTAAGCCGTACAAGTAATTAATCCAAAATTGCTAAACTAATATAAATTAAGCTCTTATAAAAACAAGAGACAAATGATGAATACTCTCTTGTGTTAATCATATACTTATATAAACAATTCTCTAAATATGTATTCATAAAAGGAGTGATTTAATATCTCTACAGGAGAAAATATGTTAACAGTTATACGGTTCAAAACTTTAACGAAAAGTTTTAATTATGTTTCCGTTTTTAAGAGTGTCTTTTATTAAAGAAATCACTCAAATTATCGATCCATATATTCTATTATATTTTTAAAACCACAGAAGAATCTTTCAAAACGACAAATAATTTATATATTCATATTCACGAATCTAAACTAAATCCATGCGAAAAATATAAATTTTTGTATGTTGTGTTATATGTTATAAAATAAAAATATATCTTTCATTTTGTTACGGATGTGATATGCCAATTAAAAATTAACGAACCCGGTGAGCGTTGTTGTGTAGCCAAAACGTCATGTATCGCTTGGTCACTTAGGCGTTTTTGCTATCGCCGAGTCGTGGGAAGTCAAAAGTTGCCATTCTGTACCGTAAATATGAAGCGATCGTTAGCTTTCATCGGAGCTACCTCGAAAGATTAAAATAATGGATAGATTATAAGTTTATGAATTATCCGATATAAATGGATGTATTTTTTAAATAAACCATATATGATATATTAAAAGTGAATAGTTTGTCAAAGGTTTATTAATTTTACCTAACTTGTATGTATTTAAAGAGCACCAATTAAAAAATTCAATGATACAATAGGTTATCTTCGAAGAAATTAAATTAGCGACATATTTAGCCATGCTATATTTTTTATGACTTTTCCTTAAAATTCATTAAAAGAATATAATTCATGTACATATAAATAATTATACAATCGTTTAACTTTGTATTGTATATATGTGTTACTACTTTTTTACTTTTTAAATCCTTCCGTCAAAGTTGAATTCCAGCTTCAACAATTACTAATACGTAACATAATTATTTTAAATAAATTAATATCGGTAATATCGCTTACAAAATAGAGTTTTCCAGTTATATACGTATGAATACATACACGTAATTTTTATTCAGTTCCCTGTCAATGACATATCGCATTTAGCATTTCCCTCCCTCAAACTGAATATCCACTGTCTGATGTTAATTTGACTAATGACTTTTCTGATGTATTTGCGGTTGTCTGAGGGTCCTTTAATAGAGTCGTCTATTTATACACATATGGTCCACTTGGCTCCAGCTTGTCTGTTCCTATATACTCGTATTTACTCTTGTAATATTTTTAAATTTTATATTTATATATAAGAGAGACAGATATTTTAAATGTATATATAAGAGGTCATTTTATTTACATTGAAGTGATTTTAAAAGGTTTAAGAAATAGATTTTTAGAAAATTATAATAGAAGCCTACTACCGGTAGTAGGTGATTCTATGGTACAGTGGCAGTTAGTTGTATATTATTGATTAACGTGAATCTAATAGAAGGTTGTAATCATTTAATATATAATTTCTTATGCTTACACTTTTAATTTTGAGAAATATAATAAGTATTTGAGAGACAGAAAAATTGAATTTATTTTGATAACAAACGTAATCTACAATAATATTTTTCTCTTCTTCTTAAAGCAAATGTATTACTTCAGAAAGGAAATGCACAAAAAACAAACAATCTTAATTATCACTCCTGTTTAATTAGCTTAACGAGAGTATATATAAATAGAGGAACAAAAATATTGGAATGAAAAATAACAAGTTGAAATCACCCCATTGTAGCTCCGTCCAAAGCCGTCTGAGTGGTTTCCATGAGAGCGAAATAGACATACAAGATTTATTACATTAATACAATAATATAGAAAAATAGTTCATCATGTATTTTTTATGACTGTTATGAATTGCGAAACCAATTATATCGTCATTGTTTTCAAAGAGCTTATCAAATTTTATGAAATCTTTATGTTATTGAATATCTATGTTACTTTCAAAGAATATCGAACAAAATTTTATCAAAGCAAACATTCCACCTGAAGTATTTTGTGTGTGGATTTTTTGGAATTTTTTCCATATATTGACCAGGACAGTATACTAGGATTGCTGGTACCTACAAAAACAATACCTTTACGACTCTGAAGCGTTCAATAGCCCGACAAATTCTAGATTAAGAGAATTTCCTGTTTCGTTTGACCTACGCTTTTGTTTTTTTTGTTGTCCAATTCTATTTTCGCAATAATAAGAATAAAAAATGACAAACTGTGTATAGAAAATTAAAAAAAAGAGTAAATAATATTCTGTCATTCCTTTTGTTAGGTAAATAAATAATGAATACTTTCAACAGAATAAATGTTACAAAGAGCATAATTAATGGATGAATTATTTCTTTCCAGTGATAATTTTACAAATGACTTAATCTGATGCGTGATTTATCTGAAACGGAGTTATTTTAATTTATACTTTATCTTTTTTTGTATTATTAAAGATAAAAAATACAATTTAAAACTTTCTATATATGTTATTAAATGGCTTAAAGTTCTTTGACATAAAGTTGTTGTACAGGCGTTACATTTCATATTAGGGTTCCAGTCTATAATTAATCTAGGTATGTCCTTAAATATTAAAATGGTATATAAATATTTATTCACAAAAATTTATATATTTAAACCCCCACATAAAAACTTAAATAATTTTCATGTATTTCATAGAAATAAATTCCATTATCATTCGCTTCAGTATTAAACGAAATAGTGTCATTATTTTCATACAAAATTTTATGAATTAATTTTAAAAGTAAAAAAATTCAAATTTATTCACAGGGATATAAATATAATTAACGGACTTAACGTTGTGATAGCCACATTTTGTATCCATCTTCCTATACTAATGCATTTTTACAATCCTTCTTTCAGCACGTACTATAAAGCCTACTCGCTTTAGGCCTTTTGTATCCTTATAGTTCAATCCGCTGGGACGAAACTCTATTAGTAATATGAAATATAAAACATCTACCTCGTTACGTTTGTTAAAAAACTTAATTCTTATGACAAATATAGTATGCAAATATTTACTAGCAATATAAATAAATGTAGCCCACTTAAACCGTAGCCACACAAACCAAGATAAAGTGCAGGCTTCGTTGAAACATAACGTTATTCATTATCTGCTTTTAACAGACACCGCGTTTTATCTCAAAATTTTAACACGAACCAGCACAACGGTTTGATAAAGTTTGTATCAATGAAACTTATCCCCTTTAACAGTTGTCTAGTAGTTATGTTTATGTACGTCGAAATTCAAACAGATAGTCGTTTAGAGACCACCCTTAACGTCTGAAATTGATTTATTCATGTCTGTGTCTGTTGGAACGAGGTATTATATTATTTCTAAAATCTAATCCGATCTGAGACCGTCAAGGGACGGCTTTAGCAGGAAGTTAGTATCGAACAAATGTCCCTAATATATTTTATTTTATGCATTTTTCATACACGGAAATATCCAATAGAATAATGTTTATGACACGACGGACAACTTTGTTTACTTATTTGGATATTTTTAGATAGAGTGGAATCAGCTGTTAAATTGATATCGTAATTATATTTTCTATTTGTATATATGAAAGGCTATTTTTTATTCGTAGACATGAATAATGTTTATGTAAGTAGTATTTAGATGACAATGTACAGAACTATTTTATGTACATATCAAATATCAATGTACTTTGGGTAATAAATATTATGTATTTATTTCAAATCAATTTTTAATTTAATAATAATACAGCCATTTGCGGTTTTCCAGACGAATATGATTTTGAGTAGTGTAAATAATAAGTTTTTGTTCACACATTGTTTGTTTATCTTTAATTTGCACTCTGATTAAAGATTGGTTATTTTGTACCACCATTTCCGTTCTTACGTGGTAAATGAAGTGACCTTGAAATGTCCTAACTAAGGATTCCTTTGAAAATTATATTATTTTAATAAGTAAATTAGATTGGATTGTTATAAAAGTCATAAATATTTAGTTTTTTTTTACAAAATATTTATTGTGAAAGACATAAAAAATATTGGGAGGCTAATTTTTTCTTATAAATAAAGCAGTTGTTAATAAACATGACACAAGGCAGTACAGAGATCTTACAACCCTAATCTTGCAGAATTTGGCAGATTGCCATATTTCAATTCAAATCTTGGATAGCTAGAAATATGTAAAATATTATGTATTATTTATCTTCACTAATATCTTAATATGTCATATTCGTTTTTTTTAAAGAAGTGGATTATCTTAATTAAAAAGATAATCATTTAAACGGGTAAAATAATTGATTATTGTACTTTAGCTTATTTGAATTAATTCATGAAGTCTATCCAAGGAAAGGGATAAAATATATTGAATGTTAGAAATTCTAGGATTCAAATACCAGGAAATTTTATGAACGTAATCTATATCACGTTAAACATATCTTTATTTTTGTATCGTACACAAGGTGTGAAATAAAAATTGGTATTAAATTACTGACATGAAAATAACTAACCAATTATCCTTTATATTTTTTGCTTTTAGAAAAATAATAAATATTAAAATCTATTCAAAAAACTGTACATTGAAATAATCTGTTTAAGTATCACATATTAAACGTTCAATGTATTTATTTACTAAAACGATTTCAAAAGATACAAATATTCTAACATAATTTACTTAGCTGCCAGTAAGTTACACCAAAGCATCGTTATATTTAATATTAAACAGTATTTAATTGAGCATAACATTACGATAATTCGAGACAAAAAGCCGCGACACAGGATAATAGTCACAGGTAAGGCTGGGTGGTGTTATCAAAGCGGGTGCGAGAGGACGGCGGTGGTGTGGGGCCTAGGGGTACTTTCACGGCTCCATCCTATGCTAGCAAAGCCTCCACTACATTCGCGCGCCAGCTACCGTCGCGCATCCACGCCCGCGCTCGGTACGATTACGTTACGTAACGCTATTTACTCCGACATCTGTTGAGTGCCACGGCCACAGCTCGTGCGGCACGCTTGCTACACCGCTGTCCACCGCGCACCAGTCATGTCTAACACCACGAACACTTTAGATCAACAAGATACTGCTGTGGCATCCACGCATCCTACAGGCGATACGTAATGTAGAAAGACCTGCGACCATCAAAACTACTGCCAATCATCCTGCCACATATTTTTTAAATTATAGGTTTATATAGTGCTTTCGCTTAAGAGGACGTTGTGATGTTACAATGATAAGACTGATGGTTTTACTAAAAGCGGTTTGTAAACTTCGAGCGCGAAACACTCGAAGGCCGCATTGCTATTCTAAAGTTTAAGCTATTGCTAAAACAAGCTTTCACTGCCGTCTAAGCCTTCCACTCTAGCGCGTTAAGTTAGTTGATAAGGAGCCCCGGGGCTTGACGGTTATTTATTTAAGTAGCAGGGAGACGTCACCCTGCCAACCGCGAGGTTAGAGGTCCACGAAGCGATAGTCATCTCCAAAATTCGCGACAACATCAGCTCGTGGGTGCTGTGGTGGCGTCAACGCCATCTTCGGATGGGCGCACCGCAGACCCCTAAACAAATTGAAGAAGATGACTGCGTGCCTCGCGTGGCCGTAGTTGAGGAGATACGTCAGCAGCAAGACCGCAAGCTGGAGCGACGACGAGCGCAAAGCGGCCCGCGGCGGCGTGGCCTTGAAAATGAGTTGGAGGGTGAGCGACGGAGACCGAGGCGCAGGCCTAGGCAGAGGTTCGTTATTATAATGTTTGTTTATTCCTTCTTCTAAAATAGCGATATCTTTAAATCATTCAAATATTTAATTCCTTCAATCATAAAAACCGATGGGCAGATTCTCTCATACATAAATTGTTATTGTAACATGAATTAACAATTTGGATTCAGACCAGACTAATTTCCCACGAGATTTAAACGAACTACGCGTATCTAAAAAAATATAATGACTGCAAAGGATTGCGTGATCTAAATAAAACATAGCGAAAGCTGCGTGTGAAAAGCGGGTATAATTCGACCGATTTAGTCCTGCGGCTGTTTTGACATTGAACGTTACTCGACCTAAAAATGAGGCAGTAAAGTTTCACCTTGGACTTGCGAAACAGAAGGACTGACGCACCGACCTCCGGCTATCGATTTGGAGTACTGAATCGTGACCCACAGTACGAAGTCAAGTTTTCAACAAGTTTGGTTCAAATGTTTGCTTAGCATCGTTGCTTTCTTGATTAATGAAAGAGCCCTGTAGGAGTTACTATGAAAATTATTATATGCATGTCTGTCTGTGGTATCGTATTTAAAAGTATCAAATATACATTATATGATGGTAATTAAATTCTGCAAACAATAATTTTTAAATTAATTGTTCTCTTACGGACAAGTATTAGTTAAAATTTGCTCATTTTGGTATTGTACTTGTCTTATATTTTTTTTGCGCTGCGCACCAAGGCAATATTTTTAAAAACTTTTCCAACAGCGACAATGAAACGATGCAATATACGAAAAAGTTATTTCAATTTAAAATAACAAAATTTTATTTTTTTAAGTAATATTATATTTGCTACCGTATATGTTGATTTTAACTTCGAAAGTAAAATGTGGTTTGAACGGAATTTTATATCAGATGTTAATTAGTTAAAACAAAAGTACCTATATAAAAAAAAAGCTTGGTAAAAATAAACAAGTCGTCGTATAATTTATGTTCATATAAATATTTTGTTTTGTTTTCGTTGTTAATAAAAAATAAATATTTAATTTTCTCTTTTTCTTCAACCATACTATTCACAATTAAACTATTTTACATTACGTTATATGGTAATCGATCAAAACTTTTGACTTGGTATGGTTGTACCTTGGCTGCAAGATGAAAACCTTTGAACTTTCAATTTACGAAGAACAAAAGTGTGCCAAGTGCATTGAACTCAAAACACTAAGAACCATCTGTATTATTATGTTTGGAACAGATGTGAATTTTTGGATGTTATGATGTCTGGGCTATTTTTATTTTACCATTTCATTACCATTTATAAAGAAACATAGACTTGCCAAAAACAGTTTTATAAATTTGAATAATAATAATATCGAATACACAAAATCTTCACAATTTCAATAGAACTTACCAAAGAAACTGTTTCCATTATAGCATTCAGTGTTTTGCGTGTTTGAAAACGCACCTAGTGTACTTAAGTTAAACTACTTTTGATTTAAAGGAGAACCGTGGAAACTATTTTGCTAACAGGTAGAAAATTAAGGTCAATAGGTAATTGTTAACTGCTTTGCGGCTAGTAATTATGTTATATTTTGTACAACGCTGTTGCTACCAACTCGCGTTTGCCCTTACGTTGGTGGAAAATAATTAGAAGTTTTTTTTTCTTTTATTTATCGTGAAATCAGAATAATGCTTTTAAAAAATTTTCACTGTATTTTTTTTCTGTACGTGGAATTAAACGTATTTTGTGAGGAGGAAGTAAGTTTTGTAATTCTGAAAAGAACCGGTTAACTTTTCTGTTGAGAAATAAGTTTATTCTTTGAAACTTACGACAAATTGTATGAGTCGAACAAAAACAACAACAATCAACAATTTCTATTCAAGTATTTAACACCTTATAACTTATTAATCTAAATGTAAGATATTCTGGTAAAAGCGTTATAAAATAAACGATACATTAAACGATAACTTATTGATGAATTTTTAAATGGTTTCAACAAAATATCGTTGATGTTTTTTTTTTTTTGGTTTTTGTAAAATATATATTAAAAAATATATACCAGCTCGGCGATTTCCTGTAGTAAAAATTAAATTACTATTGATTTTTTTACTTTACCAATCGCTAATTGACATGATTTGGTTATAGTGTCAAAAGCGTGCCTTTATATTTTCAACGGTTTTAAATATTCTTGATATTCGTTTAACATAATATATATCTGCACAACAGTTTCGATATTTTATCATTGTTTTTTATATTGTTTTAGCATAGCATAGAGAAACGTACTAAATACTAAAGATTTAATTATTTTATTTAAGATAAACAGTTTTATTTAGATTAGTTGAACTAGCAGAGCGAAAATTTATTGAATTCAATTGAAGATGGACAGAAACAAAATTATATGCTTAAGTTATTATTATGAAGATTTTTAATATCATTCGAAAAATATATAAAATTGTAGTTTGTTTTGCAAAGAGTTATCTATCCTTATATCCTAAACATAATTTTCAGTCCAGTGTACAATCTATGTTAGAATGAAAGGGTGGGAAAAAAATCAAGCAACTCATGTCAGTCCAAAGATCTTTAAGCAAAACTGTTTTATCCGTTCATACTGAATTAATTTCAAACATTTAAACGACCTCATATGTGTATAAAATAACAAAGGAAATATTTTTCAATTTATTTTGTGGTTAATAGCTTCCTCTATAACGTACTTTGTAATCCTTGTTCTATTCGAAGAGGAAACGAAAGGATTTCTATCTTGTTACACACTATATGCATCGTGATAATACTATGTATTTAAACAAACGCGATTACTGCATCAATACTTCAAGATAATAGTATACTGAAGCACTACAAATGAGAGCTAGCTGGTGATGGTCTTAATGCATTGTTTTCTTTATATATGGATTATTTATTGTGATTTTTTTTTTCAAATTTTGTTCATTTATCAATATTTTCGGTTATAGAGATATTATTTAACTGAATGTTTGTATGACTATAAATCAAAAGTATATGGGAAAATTATGTTTTTGGCCGGGTTTCAACTGCTTGGTAAAATAGACTTCTGTAATAAGGTAGGTGAAATGAGATTTTTTCTATATTGGTGAATGATGGTGGCCCGAAAATACTTCGATCGATAATATCGATACCAATAAAGATATTTATGTTACCCCTTGACTCACGTTGGTTAAATATTTAGTACTTCGTACTGTTCAATTAAAATTTAATGGTATTTTCTATTTTGAATTTTCGATGTTTTATAACAAGCCATCAATATATCAAAATATTTGATATAAAAGCCATATATACAAGCTACTGAGAAATTAATATATTTTATAAATAAAATAAAAAATTATAATTTATTCTTTACTAAAAGTTGATATTATTTATTTGATAAAATCTTAAAACATTCGCTAAATAATAAAACATTAAAGTTTGTGAAAAATATCCTGAAAAGATAATATTAATAGTAACTATATAATTTAAAACCGTACTAAAGCAACTTAATATCAAATATGTACTTTTATAACTTTATATGCTTTTACAGTGATCATTAGGATGGCTGTCAATAATAATGACAGCGGAAAATTATACGGGATTCTACTAGTCACAAATTATATACTTCCCCATATATATAGAAGATTTCCTTTGATTACAGTGCCATTGTGAAAAAGCTTAAATATAATTTTCAACATGAAAAAGTTTCAAGCTTCATACTATAATAATATAATGGGTAGAAAACTACAAGTTCCTTTGGAATATTAAAATTAAATTAATGGACCGTACCCTGAATTGTTAATATATGTAAGAGTCGCAGCAAACAAAACGCTGTGAAGCCAACTTCTAATTGAATCTCAGGGCGGTTCCCCATCTCTTTAGTGTTTAGTTCATATTTTATTTTAAATATTATTTATAAAGGATTGTTCATTTGTTTGTTTAATGATGCTCACTTCTACCGTTACTACAAAGAAATATTTTCAATTATACAATCTTTATCCATTGTGACTAAATTAATAAATATTATTTTTTCTTAGTATGATGACTAAACGAATGTAAGTACTAGTTTAAGATTGACAATCAGTCCGCGTGGACTTCTGGATTGGATCAGAAGAGGAATGTTTTGTGTCATAACAAACCTATGGTAAGAATCCATCAGTGAAATCTATATTCCACAGTCCTTGCGACGTGGCATTGTTCAAAATGCTATTGTTATGCCACAATCCTGCGAGAGCCATATTATATCAGAATAAGTTATAAGATATATGTGTGTTATTATAATTTCTAAGTTTCATAAAGATCCGTTTGGTCTTATTTTCATGACAGAACACCAAACATTTGTTCGTCTATATATAACCTTCTAAACATATACATATACTCATATAACCTTACATCAGTGCATCCCCACCTCCGTATATATATATATGTCGATACATAAGTACATCTGTACATTCATTTATTTATATACCTATTTGTCAATATATCCGTACATCTATGTCTCCTTGTAATTGTCAATGTATGTGTATGTACGTACATACTTACACCCGTACTTCCATATATATATGCGTAAATCCACATTTCCCTACATCCATACAAGCAGTAAATAAAATCGGAAATTTCCACTTTAACGGTTTATAGTGATAGAATATTGACTTATGTTGCATTATTCTCACACCATTATTTTATACTGCATACAGCATTCTATATATGGCTTGTATCATACTCGTAATGTCATACATATGCATGTACTTTGTTAAAATTGTATCAATTAAGATAAAATTGCGTTTGTTCAAAAATTAATTTTCGATTATCTCTATACTTTCATATACGCTCAAAATAAAGTAACTACTTTAAAGTCCTATTAAAATCTATTCTTGATTTTTCTCTCAATTGGTTGAAAAGTATACCTGTTGGACCTTTTGTAAATGAAATATAATTTTTCTAATTGTTTTTTTTTTGTCACAAATTGTAAGTTAAAAATAAATATATTGACCGATCTTGTGAAAAATGTGATGCAAATATTCAATGTAGGTATTCAATATTTACATTTGAGTACGTAGCATTTATTGTACCTTTAATTAAAATAAATATTGATTCTTAAAATTAATTTATTAATTTCTTATTCATATTACCTTCATATGATAATTAAGTTGTAGAAAACTATGAGTATATTTTTTGTAAGGACTTTTTTATATGTGATAAAATTAAAGGAATAGTGGTTTTAAGGCTTTTTTGGTTTTGACTGAATTGAAAATAGACAACTTGAAATTAGATCCATTACAATTGATTAATTTTTTGTCTGTTCTAAATTTGTCTTGATTAAATTCTAAATCAGGCTTAGGGACTTCCATTAAAAGCTATTTCCATTCTTGTTTCTTTTGAAGACATTCGGTTACCTTATCTTCCCAGTATAGACACTGCAGCTTAAGGTTTACCGAGGCTTGACGACGAAAATGTATATATATATGATAACGTATTTAAAATAAACTGGAACCTTATTACGTGAGGCTTAAAGTTTATTATTCTTGTTTTTAAAGCGCTTAAATTAAAATTGGTTGATTGGTGTAAAGTTACTGGTTATTTAATACATAACATGCTCAATTTGAAAGCAAATAATTATGTTTAAATGAAATATTCTCAAAATAGACATTCTACTATGTTCCTTGAGAGATATGACTGTTCTGCTCTATTGTCCAGAAAATAGTTTTTAGGTCGGTCTAGGATCTAATTATTGGCAATTCATTACAATCTTTAAAATTATTCCGTAGTTGCGAATGTTTCGAAACGAGATTATTTTATTCTAAAATCACTGAAAATAAATACAGCCGTAGTGGAAGACTCGAATGTTCTTTCATTTTATGAAATATTTAGATTTAACAGTCTCAAAATCTATACAGAGAATATGGACGTTATCATCACAGAATTAGAGCTCATTTTAAAAATATCACATCCAGCCAAATGCTCTCGTCTTAGTAACAGCCGTAATAAAATTTAGTTTTTGGTCACGAAATGTGGAGTTTGCTTCTCCAGATAATTTGAGCTATTCATATGCATTTTACCAGTAAGATTGTGTTTAAATAAAACTTATTTATCAATATTTTCTGATAAACATTAATTATGTATATCAGAAAATGTTTACGGTGTTTAATATATCATTATTTTCCTCGAACTTTGAAATAAAGCAACATTACTAAATGTATTTAATCCATTAAAAAAACCTTTATGATTGCGCACTATTTTATGTGACCTATTTATTCACAGTCAAGCGTCAAAGTTTGTGGGAATCACAAAAAATGCATTTATTACTTTCAACAACAAGCAGAAGTCTAACTAGTTTTGTGAAATATAATTAGATTTCCATTTAAAAGATGATTTAAAAAATGAAAATTTAATAATACATTTTTATATAATAGTAACAATTATTCATGATGCTCTATAATTACAAGGAAATATTTCCTCTCATTTCTAGTAAAAAGAAAAGCGCACTCAAGTAAGTTCGTTAAAGTAAATTTTTCTTTGCATTCTGATTTATTCCTACTATTTTTAGATTATTTTTATAAATTATAAAATAAACAATTACCTATTTAGATCATACGTAATAATGTCAAGTGGCCTTTTTACTGAGAGTTTTCGATATAACTGATACAATAAATAAATATTTGAATGTATTAAATAATAGAAGACAATAATATAAGAAAATGCTTAATAAATTTTATTACAAATGTTATAATCACAGTTTTAGAACTCTTCGAACGAATTTTGATATTTGTAGACCTCGTAACAGTTCTGTGCTAGGAACAAGGTCCTTGTTCCACCTTAAAGTATTTATTACAATAATTATTAAAGTTCGTGTTTAAAACATTTAGCTTTGTATCTAAACATGGTTTCTGTGCTTTAATGTTTATATTATGGTAAACAATTTTAACATGGTCTTTGAAAAATATTTGGTTTAATTACTTTGTAGTGTATGCTACTGTTATTAGCGTAGTGGTTAAGAGAAGTATTATATAGGATAATGATTATTACTCTAAGATAATATAATTATATAACAAAGAATACTATTCAGAACATGTATTTTAACCTATAATTCAAAAGACATTAATAAAGTCATTTGTAATTTTTCTTACCTGTAAACTAAATTTTCTAAACGATAATTTCATTGACATGTGACAAAGAACTTGTGTTTAGTGTCTTTTCAAAATATCTCCGTATAAATTTCATTGTTCAGCTTTCACAACTTACTGTCCGGTTGATTGGCTATTTGTAGGCTTACGAACATATTTGTTGTAAGCTTATAACTCCCAAAACCAAACAGGAAGCTTTTAATCCTACCTTTTTAACGTGCATATAAACGAAATAACTATATGATAAAAATATCAATAGTTATATATGATATGAAGATAATATAAAGCACTTTAATATCGTTATAGAGCGAAAAAGTCTTGTTATTTTTAATCACATATTATTTTTATTTTGAAGTGAAATATATACTACAGACTCACATCTGGTCGGCTCGTGATCACGGTATCTGATAAGCAACCGAAACGTAGGGATTATGTAGTTTTAAAGTATTAAAAAATAGCGTAGTAAATCCGAAATTATAATAGTTTTATTCAAATGACTCGCGAAAATCTCAGATCTCATTACATATACTATAGTGGTTTTAAATATGGCCTTCATCCATGCCAAGACGTGCAAAGTATATTCTGCCAGTGTCGTCTAGAATAGAGGACGTACATATACTATGCTGTCCTAATTTCTTTGATCACTGACATAATTATTAGAAAAAAATCGAGATAAATGTCAACCAAGAAAGAGGTTTACTTGTACCCTGACTTCAAAAACTTTTTTGTTCATTTATTATTCATTGTGATTAATGGTGACAGGAATGGATTTGTTAGAAAAGTTACAGCCGAAATATCTTCTTAGCGATAAGTTGAAGACTTAACTGCACCTAAATGGGCTTTGCTATTTGTTATCTATCTTATTTCCTATTCTTATATATTATTTTGAGTCACTGAGTTTTAAATGCATCCAGAATTTTAATTAGAAACAAAAGTTTCATCAAAAATTTTATTCCATTTAAGATTAGATTTGATATAAAATGATACTTTATTACAAAACTTGGAACGGCATTTGATTTGATGACATTTATTGTGATATGGCTCTTGTATGTCCCGGGCTTATATAGAATGTATTCAGACATTCACTGACACTACTAAGACAATGGTGTAAAATTTTGTTGTTAAATTTATTATGAAAAATAAATGTATTTTATATAAACACGCGATAAATATAAAATGTTACCACAATAATAATATTTATAAATCTAAAATATGTCCTTGTTATTAACAACCCTGAATTGTAGAGACCTCATTAGTATTATAAAACGTTCTGAAATATGACTCTCCTGTCCTAGAAATTTTATACAAGAAAACTTATTTCATTCCGTACTTAAAGTGATTTGTCCCAGTTTCATAAATAAAAAAAAATATTTTTTAGTAAGATGACACTTACTAAAGAGCGGAGTCTTCTGCATCTAAATTATTAAAAGAAAACTTCAAAAATCGTTAGGGTGTCAAATGAAGCAGACATTTTCTTGTGAAAACTATGTAAAATAATTGAAACGACGTCGTTTTACAAATGAAAATGTGAAATGGAGCCAAAGTGCTCGTATAACTACGATTTCACATCTAAAAACTTTTACGTCTATAGAATTGCGGCAAAGTGGTTGGTTAAAAGTTTTTTTTTACTTTAAAGCTGTTAGACAGGTTCACTCTTAAACCTCCATTGAGCAATCGAATATTCAAATTTGCAATAGTGAATATTCCAGCAGCACGAAGCGCTATCGTCGAGTTTTATACAAGATAGATTTCAGTAACAGATCTAAGCTACAGCCGCAATTAAAAACGAAAGGCAAAACATTGTTAGTGACTGTGACTTTTCATAAGTACAAGGAAATAAAAGGACTAATTTCTTACTTGAATCGCGTTATTATTTTGTTACTAAATGTAAGTTTTGGATTTAACTATTTTATATTTCATAGTTTTGATGTCACCTTTTTATTACTGAAAAATTAACTCACCTTACCTGAAGTCTGTAAATAACTACCTAACTTGATGAGTAATTATTATTACATTTCTAGTGTTTGGTCCTAAAAGACGAAGAGTTTACTTATTTTTATATTTATTATAATATTTTTTATACTTCATATTGCATATTTGATACTAATTTATAGGACTTTATACCTTCCTTTCAAATTATCACAGATATTATCGATAATGCTTTTATAAGGCGAATTATACCTACGGACGTTAGGCGCTATATCTGAATTGAATACGTAGGTTTTATCCTGATAAATTGGGTAATGAAATATTGAAGGATCGACAATCCAGATATTTTTATTTACCCGGAAATTAATTCTTTTGTTTGTTGTTTTCCGAAGACAAGCTGTTACAGTTGGAACAGGTAAATATTCATTTTATTATCTGTATGTTGTAAATAGGAAAAACGTATTATTATTTTTTTGGTCATTACAGTACTGTTCTTCGGACTGTCAAATTGATTTAAAAAGTGCTTTAAGCTTGTCGGACAACAAAATTGTCACTTCTTTTTTAGATTAAAATGAGATTTAAAAGTGAATAGACTCTCAAAACTCTTTGTGCAAGAAAAGGCATCGATTCCTTTTTACAACCAATTCAACAATAGCAGTGGAAGAATTTCAAACTTAATCAAGAGAGGTCCAAAGTTTGAATCTATGAGTTTAAAACTTATTTTTCATATAATAAGAAGAGAGATCTCGTCAATGCTTCGTAGATTTGCGTTTTATATTTTTCTATAAACATAATATAATTCATGAAATAAATATGTAGCTATGAGAAAAGTGAAACATGGGGTTCTGATTTTTATTTTCAGTTATCGCTTTGAAAATAAACATTTACTAATTTAAGTATGAATAAAACTATTAAAAGAATAATACAATAATGTTAAACTCCCTTGCTTTAATGAAGCCAAAATCTCTTAAATTACCACTACAAAAGTTGCGCTTTCAATACTAAGATATCTATTGTAATAATTTCCTTCTATCACAATAGAAATCGATGTAGCGATGTCTGGTGGAACTTAATTCACTGTAATTTTATGTATCTATAAAATAGACTCAATTGTTGCTCAAATGTAAGCTTATTACAAATCTGAAATTGCCTTTTCATTGATATGATTTCAATCGGCTTAACTTACTTTCATCTAAAAATGAAAGAAGCATTGTATGGTTAAAATAATTCATTGTAAAATGTACCCATAAAATTTATAGTATTGTTACTCTTAGAGTAAGCCTATTAATTATTGGAGTCATACACACACACACACACACACACACACACATATACATATATATAACGGGGCTAAATAAAA
>DVQP01000665.1:0-20372 GCA_018231745.1 Danaus eresimus
CAGCAGTAAACCTAGGCATGAACAAGTGACATTATTTATACGGAATCGTGATTACAATTTGAAATGTCATTTGGTTGTTTATTGAATAAATCGATTTAACAGTTTGTTTTATGAAATTATCGTCTGTTTCAATCATTAATTAATTATACTTATAATTTAAATAGAAATATTTATGCAGTTATCTCGATTTAATACTTTGTTAAGTTTTTAATAGGTGATTACGATCTATTTACATAAATACAAGCGACTTGTAATGAATTGATGCAATTGTGTTCATTTATAAAAGTAAATGCAAAAGGCTATATTTGACTAGAGGAAACAAGAGTGAGTCGACTCTAAAGCACTTTTCTCTTAAACATACAAAGCAAACAATGAACAAAGGTTTATTACTGATAATATTGACTATTCAAAGTTTATCTAAGCCAAGATAAGATTATGGTAATAAAAAACAATTAGGGGTTGTACGGTTTATGATACCTTCAGGATGGCTTTAAAAGGTCATGAATACTATCTGTTTAGTGAATAATAAGGACCGACAATTTTATTGTGAACGTTATAAAGTCAGCCAGATACAAAGTTAACGAAATAACATAATCTACTTTAATCTGCAGATAACAATTGTAAAATATTGTAAAGTCAGTGAGGTTCAACAGTTTACGTTTAAGGCTCGCCAGTAACAGTGTCGAGGTATCCGGTAAACAGTAATTTGGCGGCGGCTTTGATGTCGCCGCATCCGCCCGCCACAATGGCCGGCGTTCCGGGTACGCCACATAGCGCCAACGTCAATAAATGACTTGATGCATACGTTTAAAATATAACTGACCCCTTTATGATACTTTAAACTCTTTTTTTAATTTATTTCAAGGAATGATAGTAATACGAACTAAGACCTCATATTTATTTGCCTTTTATTCAAAAAGAGATTTTATTTGGCCAATAAAATAAATCAATTCATGAATTTCTTTCATCTCATGATTTAGGGGAGCCTGGGCCTTTAATTTTTTGCTCTATTTCGCAGCAAATCTCTTTAATTCATAACATTCATGCGTGAATAAATAATGCTTTTTGTGTTTTTGTGTTAGCTATTATGGTCAGCGAAGCGTAAAATACTTTGATTTATATTTGCCTCAGAGTTTAGCATCGATTTAATACAATGTAAGAGTGCATTGAGCTCGATAATCCTTAAATATGAAGTTTTACTATTATAAACAAAAGTTTTGAATAAACTTGTAGGTACAATTTATATTTTAAAAAATATTTGATAAAAACAAAGTTTCATTATTTTAGAATAACATATATTATGACCAAAACTTTTAATTTTCAAAGCATTATTCATAACAACATAGTTACAATAAAATAATATTTAGTTTGAAAAGAGAGTACATCTAATCGTTGATTGCCAACAACCCCATAAATCCGTTAAGATAAACCTATCTACGGAGATAAGACCCCATTAGTGTGGGTCAGTGGTACGTCGTTTATGCTTTTTGAATACTTATCGATACAATTTTCAGTAAAGCAGTATCTTTATTCTTTATACTCGTATTCATCGTCTTCATATTAAAATACTTAGTGTACATTTATCACCAGTTATACTTCATGAATGGGGACAGTTTAAATATATTAACTGTTATAAATATTAAAACACAATTTTCTAATGATTTTAAATGCTCCCCAGGTAAATAGTTAATATAAATATCCAACACGATACAAAACTGTAATAAAATATTTTCTTTGTAAAACAATACGACGCAATACAAAAACCTAAACTAAAATGTTGCTGGAACAATTCAATTCAACAGCTAACAAGTGATAAGGTCGCAATCGGAGCACGTACACCATGATTTAGTCACAAACTAGACCAACAACAAACAGGGAGGCGCCTGTGCTCCTAAATAAACACTAAAATGCCCACGTCCCTAATTTATAGAAAACCTTCGTTCCGCAGACCCCGTATCGCAATAAACATGTTTTTTGTTTCGCATGTCCGCGCACTGTCAAATATATTACAACCCGCCGCGTTATTTACGACCTCTGTCGTCCGCCCATACGTTATACTTAGTATCTTTGTTTGGACACAATAAGCAATATTTCTAAAGGGCCGACGTCGTTCGCAGCTGTTGATATGGGTTCCCAAATTGACATATTTAATTTGATCGTAAGGGCCCGTTTGAACGGCATGTTTGACAGGTTTTAGTGTCAGATTAACATTAACTTTATGGGGTCTGTAATGTCAATAAAGAGAAATATCAAGAGATATAAACAAAACGCCAGTAAAACAACATGCACATCAAACAGCTACATGGAAAGGCCGTAGAACCGATAAATTCTTCTCTTTGAACTGAGCGCAACTGTAAAAGAGTAAGTAGTTTCAAATGTGTCAGCAGCAAAGCGCCGACGAGTGGAACGTTGTCGAAAGCGTAATAAAAGTGGCGCGTAACAAAAAAGCTGCGGCGTGTAGTGGACCGGGCAGGTAGAGTCGGCGGTTCAAAGCAATACCATCATGGGTGGCTCGCCACCAACGCCATCGCACGTCTCAATCCGCACCCGTCTGCTCGCCATGCCGCCTTTCCTTTTTCCCCTACCGCAATGCAGCTATGTGTCGTTTCCGCTTTATTTTTTATGGTTGTAAGCTGCAGCGGAGAGATATAGCGCCGCTTCTCTAACAAAGACTTGAGATATGGCCTTCTCTGTCTAGCGGGGGGAGGTAAAGGAGCGGGGTTGTAACGTTGTACGCTGGTGGGGTCTCGTCTCTCACAGTCAATTCAACCGCTGCTTCGGACGCACGTCAACGTCAACAACATTCCGCGCGACCGTGTCAAAGAGTAGTTGTGCTAACAGAACTGACAGTGAACAATATAAAGTGAAATAAGTGTTCGTGAAAGTTGATCTCCAAATGGTGGTACTTGAAGACGGAGTAATGATGACTACAAATCCGAACCAATACTTGCAGCCAGATTATTTAACTCCACTTCCATCAACTGTAAATATTATTAATTTTTTTTTAATATATAAATTGAACAATGTTAAAAATTTTACTTTCTAAAAATAACATTGCTTGTTTCATACTATATCCTACATTTTCTTTTGTTACAGTTGGACTCCAAAAAAAGTCCGCTTGCGCTTTTAGCGCAAACATGCAGTCAAATAGGCGCAGATACGCTTCCCAGTAAGCCTCTTCTGCCTCCACTTGAGAAAAAGAAAACAGTGAACAGTGTTAACAGTGATGCAATTAGTCGTTCTTCACCTAGTGCGAAACTGGATAAACCTCGTTCTTCACCGGAGAGTAAACATTTAGCTTTCAAACCATATGAAACGAATGTTGTTACGAAAAAACCTGAAGAAACAAGACCTACTTCCAAAGCAAGTTCCGATATTTCTGATGATAAAAAATCTGGAAAAAGTACACCAGGAAGGAAGTCAACCCCACCATCAACTGAAAATGGAAAGAGCAGTCCTTTAAACGAACAAAAATCTTCACCCGCTGGATCATCCGGTACTAGCCCAATTATTCGTTCAGGATTAGAAGTTTTAGGGCATGGCAAGGATCATCTTGGAGCTTTTAAGAATATTCCTGGATTGGCTGGATTTAATCCTTTGGCTGGATTATGCTGCCCTCCTGGCATGGAACAACATGCAAATCCAGCATTCCGTCCGCCATATGCTGGTGCTCCCTTGACTGCACATCACGCTGCTATGCTGGCAGCTGCTGCTGGTTTTCCTGGCTCTTCACCAAATCCCTACCTTGGATATGCTAGAGTTAAAACTCCAGCGGGAGGAGAGACATTAATTCCAGTATGCAAAGATCCGTATTGCACTGGCTGCCAGTTTTCAGTTAACAATCACCACCTTCTTATGAGTAACGGTGCTTGTCCCGCAGGATGTACTCAATGTGACCATCAAAAATATAACTTGGCTATGGCTATGGCTCTTTCACAACAAGGGGCTGCCGCAGGTCTTCCTTACACTCAAATGAGTAGACCTTATATTTGTAACTGGATTGTCGGAGAGTCTTATTGCGGCAAGAGATTTGGAAATTCTGAAGAGCTTTTACAACATTTAAGAAGTCACACTACAGACGGATCGACTCCAGTATCGTCAACGTCTTCCCAACCTTCTCTGATGAATCCACTAAATCCTCTATTTACGACCGCCGGGCTCCGCAACGCTTACCCGACGGCTCCGCTAAGTCCTTTGTCTGCAAGCAGATACCATCCGTATTCAAAAGCTGCTCTTTCAGCAAGCCTGGGAGCATCACCTTATGGAGCTTTTAATCCTGCTCTCGGTGCTTTTTACTCGCCCTATGCAATGTATGGACAAAGAATTGGAGCAGCCGCTGTGCACCAATAATACAAAACCGTGTGACATCGTGACTGACAATTATTAAATATTTGTAATGTCCAATTTTCTTCTGTGATATCAATAGACTAATTGATGTTGGAAGGCGGAATTAGCTTTGACAAATTTAGTAAATAGTGCAATCTTAGTGAGTAATATTATAAATTTATTTGCCTAGTTTGTTTGTAAGCGGGTGATGTAAGAATATAATATAAAGACTATGTATAGCCAAATGATGTGGTTTTGTGTAAATAATAATGTCTATGTTTAATATTACACGAAAAATTTAAATACAATATCTTTGTGAAAATTATATCGTTTTTTAATACCTCTTCTAGAAAACTCAAAAAAGAAACTTGAGATTAAATTATATGTTTATAGAATTTGTTGACACATAGAAGTTATTTACCTGAAAGAAGATAACATAAAATTCAATGATATCTTTTACTCACAATGGGAGTAAGTTATACACCAACTTTCCATTAATAAGCATAGCAATAATCAGAACCGAATGATTGATAAATGTACTTCTAACATTCACATTAGTGCCATCAATCATTTGAAATATAGCGTGATAAAAGTCTGAGAGCACGCAAACATTAAACTCAGCTACCGCTCATGTAAAAAACAAGCTACAAAATAATTTAACATTATTGAAAAGCATAAAAAATGAGAAGCACACGCAAGAAACGCTCAACGTCATTAATAACAAAGCCGTGAGCTGTCAGCTTTGTTAATGCGGTGTTTTTTTAATAAATGCTATTTTGATTAGGCCCATGTCATGTCGAAAATTCAACTGTCAAAATCATAATTGGTCGCACGAAAAGACTGAGAGGCAGGTGATAGTGTAGCTTCGAACAGAGATTTGATAAATTTATAATGTATGCTGTAAGTTTTTTTTGTATGAGTGATGATCATAATTAATACGTAGAATTTATAAATTACATTCTCTATTCGTCGCATTTTATGCTTCTTATTTCGTTGAGTTTTAGCTTATTCCGTTGCGAAAAAAAATAACCTTCATGAATTATCCGAAGCTCTCTATTACATGCATTAACCTTAAACAACGCCGACATAAATTAATGCATTTAAATAAATTACATCATAAAAATATTTTATTTTAATTAAAATTATTGATAAAGTGTAGTAAATTATACATATCACGAGGCGTAGCGCATGTTATTATTGAAATGTGGCTTGTTTTAAATTATATTTTATAGGGTATCAATCACGATAGCTATAAAATTAAGTAGTTTGCAGTTGATAACTTAGCACGACTTTGACATAGTTTGTCATTGATTGTACAATTAAAAATATTTCAACACAACTAGTGCCATCTAGTTTGATGAGACTGTACTATTTGAAATGAAATCTGAATGGCACTTTGACATTTTTAAATATAATATAACATTTTATGAAGAATATATTTTATTTTGTTTTTTTATTTGAATGTAATTTTTGCAATGTTTGGGATGATGCCATGGTAGCGTCTTGACACTGATAACAGCTTTCATTTTACTCTCACTGTGCGGTTCGTTTTTGACGAACGAACAGAGATGAACTTCAGTGTAATCCCTGAATATAAGCAATTACAATTAGCATAAGCATAAGGTGAAGAGAATTAACATATATAAATTATGCATGCTGGGTATTATAGACCCAACAGCGAATTAGAGGGTTACTCTGTCCAATGCTCTATTGAACCGTTGGGTTATGTTAATTGATTCCTACCTGGATTTAAATAGAAATTACGCTTAAGCAGGATGTAAATTGTAAAGTTTTTTTTTCCGTGTTTAACGAAAGGTTAAATTTCAAACTATTTTACTTATTCTATTTAAATGAAATCAGTGTATTGAGTTCTTTTAACTGCGTGGTAACATGTACCTACATAATCAAGATGTGTTTATAAATGTTAAATATTTATATAAATCCATTATACTGACACAATGGCTGTGTACCGCTTGTGCATATTTTCAAATGAATAATTTGTTACTCTGTTGTGACTTGTTTATTGTGTACATAGTAGTAGTAATGCTGTTCGATTATATTAAATTATTTTACGTTAGTATAAATTATATCATAAATAAAATTGGGTATAAGTCATGATAAAGACGTCCTCAAGCTATTTTATTGCGGATATGAGTTTTTTATATGTATGATTTACAACAAAATTAATATAAATTATTAATCAATTAGTTAAAACAACTTGTGCAATGAAAAAAAAAAGTGTTTTTATAATATTATTTTAAAATAAAACACGAGCACATTAATAGTGGTGAATTAATTGATAGTTATTTTTGTTTTTGGTTAACAATTATTTAGCTAATACGAGTGTTATAGTCAAAGAATAATTTTCTGAATGACTTAATAATTTAATAACAGATAAGAATATTTTAATAATACATGAGAAATTAGCATAAGAAATGAAAACAATACAGTTATTATGTTAATAAAATGACATGTTTGTAACCGTGAATTATTTCACAGAAATGAGGTTAAACTCAAAAGTATGTGACGATATTATAGTATTGATAAGAGAACATGTACGGTGCAAGCGAAGGAAAGCAACGGAGAAAAGTTATTGAAATTATTTTATTTAAATTGACACCGACCTTCTATCAACCTTTGCCTCACTGGACTAAGTTCAATAAGTTAAGTACGTGCCATCTTTGTAAATAAGACGAAAGATTATACGACAAAGAGTGAAGCTAATGCTCTACATAAAAAAAAATGGTTCAGTTACAAAAAAATTTTGTTAGAATAATAGTTTTAACTATTGAATTATTATTTTTAACATTCCAATGATGTTTAGAATCAAAGTTTCTTTATTGTAATGTAAATTCTAACGATTTAATTGTGATAAAGTCAATTTAGTTTAGTTAATTTACGGTTATTTGCTTTAATATAATATGATTGAGTAATACGACATAAGTCGCTGACAGTTCTTTACTTTGTCTATACAATAAACAATAAAAGTTGAATTAGTTATGACCATACAATATTTATTTCTTAAGGTAAATGCAATTAAATGAACGTGCAATTTGCAATTGTCATTTAATTATTTCGCAATTTATGCCGATGAATTGCATCGCCATTGTTTATATCAATTCTATTCGTCCATTGCCATACATGTCTTTGTTTTTTACCTGTAATTAAATATATTATGTTTTTATTTTTAATGAGTAATGCATTAATTAAATTTTTATTGTCTTTTTAAATACACAACGAAGGTAATTACAATTTCCCATACAAAAATGTCTCGCATTTGTTATCAGGTAATTATTTTTTGTTTAATGACACATTGTTTTCACCTAACAATATAACACAAAGAACATTTTTAACAATTTATTTGACAAATTATACACGATTTTTTTTGGGTTAATTGGGCCTTTTATAATATGAGCGTAATAACAAAGAGCGTAAAGTTGATTGTTTCTTAAGTTAATGTATATTTTGACTTCATATATGTATATTTTAAAATAATAAAACTTAAATCTATAATGTTTTTCTTATTTTTTTCTGAATAACAAGTCGATTTCGTTTCATCACTTATCTCACGCCTCGACACAATATTGAAGTTTTAGATATCCTACTAAAATTTTTAATACTTGCCATCTACATTCCCATTTAAATTATGAGTTGCTTGAAATATATTTAATATAGTAGTGTTTATTTATTTTAATTAATTCCAAAAGAAGATGGTGCTGGTCTTTAAATGTATTGTGTGCATTTACTATATGCACGAAAGGTAAATTAAATCTTCAATCGTAAAGGGACTATTTAGTTCAATTAACAAAAAAAAAAATTGCAACATTCACTAAAACTCTCAAATACAGAATTCAAAGGACGCAGCAATTTTCACGTCTCCTATTCCGACAAAGATTAATGCTGCAATAGAGGCAGCACAATTTGAACTGTAGCTCCCAACCTCACAGGATACAATATTTTATGTTGACAGACATTACAGCGCTTATACGAGCGTTTATTCTTTGTGTCTCGTATTTTATTTGCTTTATGACGGTCTGGGACCACAGAACTTTACATTTAAATCATTTATGTCACGCGATTCGGAACTTTACATATGTTATAATAAGACCGTTATATTAGTTTCGGGGGTCATTTGTAAACTTGTATAAGTATAATAGTCGTGGATACCGGTTGTGTGTTTGTTAGTATTTTATTTCGGAGCGTTCTCGCGTCATAAAATAATGGCGTAATGCAGAGTCGTAAATCAATTTTCCTTTTGAACGACGAAGTTTATAATGAAGCTTGGTGGATTATAGCCGCGGAGTGTCAAAGTGGGTTTAAATCCCGAGCAGATTGTATTTTATTATTAATATGTTCAACGAATAATTACGATTTATTTTCATTTCATATTCAAAACGTGGATTAACTTAAATTTAGAATTATTATCTTCGTTGAAATCGAATTAATTTTATTGGCTAAAACTACATTGTGTGTTATTAAAGAAATGTTGGTGCATCAAATTGTCGAATACCTTTAGTACTCATGTGACCAACGTTATCGTCTCTGACTTAACATATGTGTCTTTGCTGTACATAGTAAAGGTCTGTTCATAAATCTTCATTGCTTTCCGAAGACACGCCGCGACACGTCTCGCTACCGGGCTCGTGATACTCTCATTTCACAGAGGTATCAAGTTTCCAACAACCACTAATAGATTTTACACTTTATTTTCTCGGGGTAAGTTTGAAAGTTCCACTTTGTTTTCCTTCACATATCCTGCAGTATTCAGAGATCCCTATATTTCTTCTAATAGGATGTTTTCATTGTATTTTGAGCCAATATCACTGGTGATAGAGACGATTTTTAAATAGCTTTTGAATGTGGAACTTTGTTCTTTTCGCTAGATTTATAAGGGTCGGTATCTATAAGGTCATTAGTGCCCAAGCTGTCGATAATTAAAAAAGAGCTTTAAAGTATTTGATTAAGTGTTATTTTCGAAAGAATGTCATGATCGAGTGTGGCAACAACATTATCCCCGTGACAAGTAACGTCAGGCTGTCGATCAATATAATATATGTGCGGCGCTGTCAGCTGTCTTAACGCTTGAATGATTCACTTCGTGATAAATTTTAGCTTATGATTACCTTTCAGACATACGTCAATACGTCTGTTTACGTAATTACAGGCTCTATGTTTAGTGGCTTTCAGGCCGTTTTATGACGAAACGGAAGCGGGAACGCTCATTATTTTGACGGCGTCGGGTCAAAGTATTTGTGAGCGAGCATGATTTATAGATCGAATCCGTGGGCGTGATGAATCAAACGTGTTGTTACGAAGATTTAAATCTAAATCATGTTATTATTTAATATCCACTGCCTGGAAACCATTAAGACACATTATTTCTAAAATATTTATATTACAAACTGTATGCAAACAAAATATATTTTAATATAAAAATATATTAATTAGCCATCAAATATAAAGATCATAATTGCATGATGGAAGAGTGAATTAAAAATATGAAGTAAACTGAGTTACTAATCTCATGTATAATATGATATGTTGCCTCGTTAATAACTCAAATGAACCATGAATTTTTAATAATGATAATAGAGGCCCATCTGCCAAGTATCAGTTTTAATTACAGAGATCAGCTCTTTAGGGTTGCATCAACATTCTATCGATAGAATAGTTACATTAAATATTTTTTATTCATGTTCTTTTTTTAAGAAATACTTTGAATAAATCCAAAACATTATGTGTATTATATCTAAGTAAAATATGATACTTTATGCGCCACATATAATCAGCACTAATTCCAAAATTTATTACCATCTTGATGAAATACATAGATTACTATTTCGTTTGATTTACGTTTAAATCGCGATAAAAACAATAATTATCGATAATTAATTACAGTGTTCTATTTAAAATATTTATAGAAGGTCTCGTGACTTCAAATTGTATTTAGAAGATCATATATCAACACGAACGTTTTACGTTTATTTGTTTTATGTAATATATTATTTAAAACATATATTAATATGAAAAATATAATTATGCAGATCTTGTAGGTACAAGTTTTGATATTTATTATCTATGATTAGGAATTCCCACGCATACGATGGAATGTTGTTTAATTTGCAATCTACACATTTGTCTGTTAGTTAACTTAATAATATTACTATTTCCAGTATTTATTGAATGTTAAGATACCATATAACGCTTTAGATGTGTGTAACTATATATTGGTGTAGAATTTAAAGTACCGTATGTAGATGGGGTTGATACAAATTCATTACATCTTTAAATGACAATGGACAGGTAACGACTCATTGGTCTCATTTAAATTTTAAATATTAATGTCGTAGGGGTAAAGCCGGCCGGTCGTCCATCAATGACAAGTTATCAGATGATCTTGAAGTTTGAAACATAAAAAGCTACTGCCATTTTCAGATACAAAACTAGCTTTCTGCGTGCAGAGGCAGGTCGGTTTAAAATTAAAGTCGTTTTCACAGTTACCATTTTATTCCTTACATGGAAACTTTTAATTATTTTGAATATTAAATTATTAAACCCTGTATTTCTGGTGATAACGAATACATTTTATTCAGCAGGTTATTGATTTATACGAATTGTAATATTTTTCATATTTTATTTTCATATATTATATTATGTTAATTATTGTAAATTATTTTAAAAATTTAATAAACTAGACACTATAAAATACATTGAATATATTTTACGTAAGAAGTAAAATTCTATTAAATAAAATGAAAAATTAAACTTACGAGTCACATTACATGGGAATTTTCAAAATGTAAAACAGAATCAATTATGAAGGGACTATAAACAAACCTTTAGAACGCCTGCATGTCCGTCATCAGTTAAAGGCATGCATCAAAGTCACTGTTATCAGCTACCGGCTCCTTTGCGAAGATGTGAATGCTTACATCGCTCCTATAAACAAACCATTCAATGAACAAACAAGATTTTATCTCTCACAAAGAATTTTATTTTATAAATGATAACGCTTGTATTAGCTGGTTGTAGATTTAGTTCTTCCTTAAGTATCATACCTGTGTTAAAGCGATCCCAATAGTTACTAAGTCATTTTTATGAATTGTAAACACAAAATTGATTATAGAACAAAATTTATATAAACTATGTTTTTCAGATTTAAATCACATATTATAACATTTTGCATTTAAAACCACATTTTGGCTAAGTCCGAAAACAGCATAACATATGCATTTGAATCCGCAGAAATCATAAATTTCATTATGTGCATAAGTAATGAATGAGATTCAGTTAAAATGATACACTTAATAATATAAATGTAACTAACTAAGGTGGTCTAATTTAAAGAATCAGTTTTACTTGACGTATCCGATATCATAAAATCTCTCTCAGGTGAGCAGCGATTTAAGGCTCTCGTTAATCTTATTAGGAAGATTAATGTACAGACGCGGAGGTTAAGACATCGCACAAATCAACGCCGAATAATGAATGCAGCGATCAGGGAACAAATGATGTCGACATAAAATACTATCAGAATTATTTGGGACAATTCATTAGAGACCCTCTACGCTTTTCGATTGCCGCGATTCGTCACACTCGGGACAGATGGATATCCATCCCATACGAAGTGCCAAGAAGAAATGGTTGCAGTAAATCAAGCGATGGTCGACAATCCCGCGCAGTCGACGTCGATACATCAAGTGTAATGCCTCGGATACCGCGGCCAGATAATCGAATGTGAGCATCGGCTCGTTGTGCTGGAAATAAGATGAGCTCTCTGGTTTTGAATAGTCAAAAACGTCGTATAATAGCACAGGGTCGGAGCTAATATCACCTGTAAGAATTTATATTGTAAAATTTATAGCCTCATTTCAATAAAACATTGAATAATTGAATTTCTATTCATGTCGAGTAAAGTCTGTTGCAAATAAAGCTGATTTTCGTGTGTGCTTCGGAATCAGTTGTCGTCGTCTAGCGAGCGCTGATAGATCTGTAAAGTTTGCCGCGGACAGGAATATATCGTGTGGTTGCCTCTGTGCGGCTTTATTTATACATAACATCTGTTTGAAGTTGAATCTACCGCGCAGCGCGGACGGGGAGCGCATTACTGGAGATTTATTCCGCGTCTTAATTGTGAATCGATGGGTTAATGAAGATAAAACCCACGGCTGTGTTGTAAATTAGCTCGCGTGTCGACTCGTAACTCCGATAAAGGCCTTCTTTATTGCTCTGTTTGTTTTCTCGGACCGTACTTCAAAGGGAACGGAGATAAATACTACTTTTATGCGAATTTATTTATTAGTATGCTTTGAAATTCAACCATGAGTATGCTTACGAGGACGGTAAGCGGCAATTTTAAGACGTATCCAATATTAAAAATATAAATCAAGTGAAGGAATGGTTTTTAATTTCAATTAAACAACTTGTTTATAAATTAGCTATCGTCAGTCGTCTGTAGGCAAAAGCCATAGAGTGAGATAAATCGACACGACAGCTACTCGCACATAGTTTGGTATTGACAAGACCATCGGTCCCTTGGTGAACGTACGTTGTAAGAGACATTTGTTATAGTGTGACACAGAATAATTTTAATCTTAAATAATTCTGTTAACACACTTGTATTTAAGCACGCTTCTAATATGGCCTTAGTATAGTCTGTGGCTCGTACAAGATATAGAGTTGCTACGTAGAATCATGAAACAGCCCCATGCGGTCACACACTCGCATCTAATGGCCGTGATTCGACAAGTACAAATGGCCCCTGTGACAAATGTTCCGTGGACGACCTCGTGTGACACGATGCGACGTAAGTTCAAACAGCACTATGCCAATATCGGACTTATTGTACTTCGTCTTCAGTATTCCAGTCTCCGCAAACTTTTTTCTAAATTAAGTATAAAAAGAACATTCGTTAAAATCTTAATGAGTATTTCAATATTTTTGATTGTGGATGTCTTCATCTACTAATTTGAATAGAAACAAACAGTCATAGATTGTTTATTTCTATTGCGCTCAATTAAGACCCATAAGGCTATTTATCGCTTGGCAGGTTATTTGGGTGAAGAATGACAAGTGATTGTACTCTATATTGATTGCATTCTCAGTTCCCTATCCAATGCCTATCAAAGGTTTCATACAGAGGATGTAGGAAAAATACTCTATACAATATAAAGAGGAAACAAGGTATGTTTCCCTAGTGCCGATTTCCTTTTCATGTTAAGTCCAACCGCAAAGGGACCTATGAGGTGCCAGTGATTTATGAGGTTACGCCACCAATTTACTGTGAAGTTTGGGTATGGCGTTACTGCGTCACTTGACAAACGATGGTAAAATAAAGTGTGTAATTCAAGTGATTGGGTGAAATATGATACTTTTTGATAAAATCTATTGGAAGACCATTAAAAGGGAAGAAATAAATCTTAAAACATAGATGTAGGCGATTTGTCTTCTAATGAAGAAAAGTGTGCCCTCAGGATGCTTTATCGTCGATCTGTGTAATTAAAACGTTACCCGGAGGAAATGTGCGGTAATAACAATAAATCTAGTGCGCTCGTAACTTGACCGTGGCTGCGTCGAGACACGACCTTAATAACCGGCGTTGGAGGGTAAATGCGGTATTACTGAATATTTGATGACAGCAAATGAATCAAAGGTCCTTTGTCCGTCCCCGAAAGAGGTTTGGATGGACAAGGAGTAATAAATGTTAGTGAGGGAATTAAAAGAGTTGTAAAGGTATTATTATGTAAAATTAATCGTTTTAAATGTTTATGACGGACCTGTATTAAAGCTTTGTTTTTATATGTACATGTCTATTTGAAATATTTAAGTATTATTAAGACTTGTATTTAAAAGTATTAAAATATTTCAATAATTTCGACGCTATTAAAGGAGGCTTTAATAGAACTTATATTTGAAAAATCCTCCGAATCCGACCCCAGTAAATTAAAGGATGCAATTCTAGAGAAACCATTAAGAGTTTTTAAGCATTGTCTTTAAGAAGCTTGCCATTAGCACAAGCATTTGTTTCCTCCAGATAACATCAACGGCTAATGAGCCGTCGCCTTTCCCAGTTTAATCTGCACCTTTGGCTTTTTGCTTTTCGCACGATTCAGTGAGGGCTTAGATTTTGATAAGGTTCTCAAAAATTTTACATATAACTTTTAGATAGTTTGATCAAGGTTGGTAATTTTTGTAAAACTGTAACTCATAAGTAACATCATTTACTTTGTAATGTTATATAAAAACAAAATTTTTGTGTTGTTGGCTTAAAGTTAATTTTATAACATGTCGTTGGACCTAAATTATATCAAACGTATTAAACTTGAAGCGAATCTAATCAATCTTACATTACACAGCACAATAACAAAGATGTCAGTCACCTCCATGAGGCTGTTTGTTAGCGAAAGTGCCCCTAAACTAGGTACATAAATTATTTTGTCTGCCCTAGTGTAAGGAACTCCTCAAGAATTTATTACAGATTCATCTCCAAGTTTAAGGCGATAGCGAATATGTATTATATTGTAAATCAAACGTATAATGACAATAGTCCTATGTCTTTGTTTTCATACTATTAGCGTAATGGAAAATGTTTTGTTACATTTTATTTACGGTTCACATTTCATTGTTCATAGGTTTAGAATTAAAATCTTTGAAAAAAAATCATAGATTTATATGCAGTTTATCAAAACTATTGAAATGGAATACCGTTTTCTATAACAAATGATTTTAACTAAACTGATGTTTGTATGAGCAGTTTCAAAATAAGAAGATTTTTTGCGCCAAGCGACTTGGAAAAATAGTAGCAAGTGCCGACAACCACTTTGTATGTAACAGAGAAGGTAAAATATTATTCGCAGTGGAAAATCTATTTTTTTAGTAGGGAAGAGTTTATTTAAAAATGATGATGGTGTTCTTTTTTAACCGACTTCAAAAAAGTAGGAGGTTCCCGATTCGTATTAATCTTTTTTTATCTATGTGCTCTGATTTTTCCAATACCGCTGGAGCGATTTATAATTACTCTTCTTATCTGAAAGGTTACAACCCTCCCCCCTCTTTGGTCCCTTAGTCACGACGTCAGGCTTTACTATATATATTCTCTATTTAAATTGACGGAAAGCAGAAAATCGTTGCTGATTTCAAATTGTTCAGTATTTTTTATTATTAAAACTACCGAAGGCACTGATATTATTGAGAGAACTAATTCTCTCTTCTGCTATTTTAGGTTTAGGTTTGTTTTAATTTAGGTTTAGGTTACTTTTTCGTCGTTCTTGTATTAGTAATTAGTGTCCAGTTACTTAGTCTACTAGGCACGGACTTCAAAAGGTGATCAGACATTGAGATAATGTATATATTTAGTAGGTATTAATATTTTAAATTTTGTAGTAGTAGTGGATTAGGAAATGGAATTTAGATTTAAAAATATTTATTTAGTTCCTGTGTTTCTGTTTTTTTAATCGTTTTTTTTTGTTGGAGTTGGATGTTTTGGAGTTGGAATCTGAATTAATTTTTTTTGTTTATTTTTTTATTTATAAGCAATTTATAAATAAATGACCTTACTATTTAGAACTTTTATGAAACCTGTGAACTTCTTGATATTATTTTATGTAAGTTTGTCATGGAAAGTTATAATAATTAATATAATTTTATACGTTAAAAACTTGCACTATATTGACTAATTTATCTATTTTAAATATTCGATGACAAATTGATCTAAATAAGTACATTAAAATGTAGTTATAACTAATGTTTAAAATCTTAAGTTGCTGTGTTATATATTTCGTTTTAGAAATGATTTCTATTTCTATCCTTAGCTTTTTAGAAACATTATCTGTTTAGTTAATATCAAGCAAGAGCTAAAAATTTGTAGCCATTTAATGTAATTTTTTTTAGACAAACCTTAATATTTTTAATGTTCATACAAGGCGCTAATATTCATACTTTTGTATGCCCTTTTAATTTCTATTTCTTCAAAAAAAGTTCTAGCCAGTTTATTACATGTAATCTTAAAAAGTTGATATTCATGAATATTAATGGCTATATATCTTAATAATAACATAATTGAAATTTGAAATCGCAATTACTGTTTCTCTTAAAGTTAAATTCGGAATTGAAAAACGCTCGAATACGCAACTGTACCTGGATTTGAATTATATTTCCAGAGTGAAATATGTGGCAATTTCTTTGAATAATACATACGTAATATTTCAAGCTGCACGGCCTAGCACAGATATATCGGGGAAGCTACCGCCATGTTTCAACTTGTTTTATTTTGTAATCACGCGTCACAACGTCTTTGTTACATTGTTGGATTGTATCACTTGTATCGCTTCTCATACTCTCATCTCCTAAATAGATGTAAACATGTTCTTTTTACAAAAAGTAGAATGCAGCTTAAAAATTTATACGTTTTTTAACTAACAGAAATGTCTTATTTATAAAACAGTATAATTTTTTTTAAATACAATTCCAAAAAAAAATGTATGGAAATGACAAAAAATAACAGATTTTGTGCTTATCATAGTTAACGTGACAAACCTCAAAAATATAAATATAAAAATTAACACTCGTTTTACAAAAATGTCACCTGGCAACTTTTTCAAATCCCGTATATGTTAACAAAAACTCCAATGGCCAATTTATCACGCGGGACTTCTTTTGAGAGATAATATATTGGAACATTAGACTATAATAGAGGAGCTGTCGAGTCGTCCATCATGTTTTTATACGGCATGTAGCATTTGCGAGCAAATTCGAGCATAATCAGAGGAGATAAAGTGGAATTTCCAATGGACAAAATTATCTGCCAACTTTCACGCAGTGCAATCTTGGAAGCGTGTGTCTATAAATTCGCTTAAATCGTTTTCAAGTTATTGTTTGCGTAGACTTCTTTCAAAGGCATAATGTTATCGTCTGAATCATTCTTTATTGTGTATTTGGTAAGTTGGCATTCATAAATCATTCAAAATCTTAACACGCGTTTTAGTTTAGGAAATACTTTGACTATATTCATAGAATATTAATACTTTATATGAATATAAATTCTGAAAAGTAATTATGTAGTTTTATTCTCGCTGAAGTGGAATAAAGTAAAATGATGACATTAAAGTAATTTCTTTTATCAACTAACTGTATGTTTATTATAGTACATCAACATTTTACGAATGTTTTTACGAAAAGCGGGTCATAAACAGTAAACATTACAGCTTGTGGGAGTGCTCTTAAACGTAAAAGGCACCATAAGTTTGAGTTACTCTGTCTCTAATGAATATGGCCTCTGTATATTTCAATTTGGCAACAGTAACGTGGTCATAATACTTTGATACAGTAATATCATCTTTATTTATCTAGCTATGATGGTCACTATCGCTTGCGCAGTTTTATTATTCTTATCCTTTAAAATTAGAGAGCTTGAAGTAATCATCAAATCTGAAGTAAGTTATGGCTGTGGTGAAATTTAACGGAAAATATAAAATAATACTTCATATAAAACTTTGTTTTTAGTACAATCGACCTAGTTGACAATTATACTGTCAACCTTGACACTTATATTTACGAATGTATACATAGTATGTATAACAGACATTTATGCATTTAAATGACAAAATGGAAATGTGTGACTTGTCATACATTTATGCCAAATTAATTAAGAATTTGATAAAAAAATATTCTTATTTTTTATTTATTTAATAAATATGCTTTCAAAACGTTGTAAGGAATGTTTGAGTAGAATTACAATTATACAAAAAATGTTATTTCATCCTAAATTCTAATCTCGTGTGGCTCGTTTTTTTAAAACTTGAAATTGAGACAAACAAACAATCGTTATTGAGAACGCAAAAAAAAAAATGGTGCAAAAGATAAATAAAAACTTGGCTAATTCATAGCCGCCATATACCGGCGCGTTTGAAATTATTATATACAGGCTGTTTCATTACTCTAGCTCATAGCCGACGATATATCAACATTATGGCCTCCCTTACGAGCTGCGGTCTTGTTTTTGGTGAAGCGAATTTTGTTTCCATTTTCATATTTGATAATGGAACTGTTTAACTCCATGTTCACAATTTGTCAAGAATAATTAATTTATAATGAGATCTAAGATTTTCGAGAGTCATTTAATTAAAACTTATATATTTTCGGATTTACTACGCGATTTTTTATTGCTTTAAAACTACATAATCCCGACGTTTCGTTTAATTTACAGCAACCGTGATTACGGGCAGACGAGATGTGATGGCCGTGATCACGGTTGCTGTAAAATAGCCGAAACGTCGGGATCGTGTAAATCAGAAAATATATTAGTTTTAATCAATTTATTCCGTTAACCGCAATCAACGACATTATGAACTTGTGACACATTACTAATAATGTATCCCCCCCCCCCACCACCAATATGAAACAAAACTTTAGTTTCTCATGTTATTGTTTACTTTTGGGTTAAATAAATACTGTCCCCTTAAATGTAAGCACAATATTATTTAATTGGACGAACATTTCTTTCTAACGTCAGCTAAAAAAATATTTACCCACCCATCATCGGATAAAACCAATTTATCTGCTACAATATTTATTTGTACTCATAAATCAGGAACTACCGCGTCGAATCCCTAAAAATTGCAACAAAAGATGCGTACATCACCACAGAGGAAAAAAAAAACAAACAACGACACCGCTTATTTATTTATGAGTTCAATTCATACTCTAAACCCTCTTAGGGTAGGACGATCGATATCTCCGGTGCGCTACAGCGAGCGATCACAAAAGGACGTGTCAAAAAAACCGTCCTAAGTGTCAGCTATCTGTGACAGATGACAGCTGCGGGGACTTTAACAATACCCATATCGATTCATCAAGTTGACAATGCTCTTCATTGGCTCGTTCTCCCTATGCAGAATATTTTCATTCCTTACATTAAACTAAACCAACTGACAAACCGAACACTATTTAATATAGCTCTTAAATAATCTGTGACAGGCTGTGTATAGGCGTAGTGAATTGTCAATTGTGATTTAGCAGGGAAATAAATGGGATAAAAGCCGTGAAGTCTCTAATGACAAACACACATTTCACGGTGCCGAATGCGTTTCGATTGTTGTAAATTTGATATGGGTTGAATTGAATGGATTGGATTGCGTTCAGGCCCGTTGAATTCGTTTACCTGTTACAAGCTAATTGAAACACAAATAATGCAATGTACATTAGTACCTTAAGCTAGGAGTATAGGAATATATACAAAATATACTATTATTACAGGAGAAATATAACTGACAGATATATTAAGAAAATGGTATGTATGATTTTTTTTACTAACATTTAAAATATTAAATTCAATCTAATTAATAATGTGAAGAAATAAAATGTATTGGTTTTGTCTTAAATAACAACAAGCGCTTGTTTTATTTTTTGGTACATTATAAATCTTTTATTTGCGGGCGGTCATTCCGGTAACAAAAGTGACCCCTCATTTTGAAACTCTTTTGTAGCATTTCACACCTTGCTATTGTCAAGTGACCACCCGCACTCCACAACAATCTGCCAATCCATTACTGACATACTACGAAATGTGAGCATTTTCAATAGCAACATGAAATTAGACTTTACGCTTTCAGCACAAAGGCGGATTTTATTTATTTTTCTTGTTGACTTCAATAGCAATATAACTTTCCCCGCAAAATGAACCCTCTCATTTATACGTAACGTCCATTTTTCAAAGTGTTTCTAACCACTTTGAACAGAAGCTTTCGTACTTATACCAATCGAATTTATGTTGTGTAATGTGTCGTATAAGATTCATATTTGTTTGTTCTGAAAATGCAATTGAAGTGCTAGCAAGAGTGATGTTTACAATTCCACAATTTGAAAGCTCAGGAAGCACCGCTCATGTCTGTTTGTCTGTTGCGATTGAAGGTAGAATACATTGCTTTTGTTCACGAGATGCACTCGGTCTCCCTGGAAAACATGACAGCATTTTCTTGTTAAGTATTGTAAGAAAATTTTTACTACTTTCTTCTGTTATGAAAGACATTTGTTATCACTCGTGTAGGTCG
>DVQP01000666.1:0-20368 GCA_018231745.1 Danaus eresimus
TATATATTATGTTAATGCAAAATGAATGCAAATTTAGTACGGCAATAGATTTAACAATAATAGCGTGTTCGAGGAGGCTTACTACTTCAACAGTAAGATTTAGTTCAAAAGTATTGTAATAGTATCGGATTCAATAGGCGACTTTACTTATGTTAGTTGGAAATAAAAAAAGAGCAACTGCTTTTTAAAATTCTAAAGTAAAACGAAATTTTATTTGAGATAAGCATCGGCGCCTCGATTCAGTGCGAAACGCAAGTCTCACTAAAACGGTTGCTATTATTCAGTGGAACGGAAAAACGGTTTCGCTGGCGAATCCCCGGCCGATCGTATTTCACCCTGGGTTCAATATTATTTCGGCCGCGGCACAAAGAAACGGATGGCCCGTGCCGACGCCGCGGGCTCCTCTCGTATCCTTCAACAATATTGTCCTCCTCCCTGCCTCGAGTTACACTGTAAATATTTTTCGGCGGTTGTTTGATTGAAAAATTTTATCTCATCTCACCCCCCTACCAAATATCAAATAGAATTTATATATTTCCTGATAAAGGTAACTTCATTTTAGTGAAATACTATTTTATTAAACGAAAACAGAAACCGTACTTTTGAAAATATGTATTCTGATTCTGTATAATCTTCAATACCTACCTGAGTTTAAATTTGAAGATTTGTTTTAGTCCCATCTTATAAAAGGAGTTTCGGAAAATTGAGCCGTAAAATTTTATAACCCATATATAATTACTTGACATTTGAAATGAAAGCCATATTAAAATAAAAATGCCGTAATGTGCAATAGCATGAAACATATAAGTTATATAAGGTTGAAGGAAATATTTTGTTATTCAAGTAGGGACGCTCTGTTCGCTACGATAGAAATAAAATTTTAAATGTTCATTTTAATATTTATAAGAATAAGTAATGGAGCAATAATAATAAATTACGTATCTAAATATAAGGAAACGATGCGAAATTTTATGGTTGCAGTACATTAGCTCTTTCTACAATGTTCGACCCCCTTTTGAATTAAATTAGATTGAAAATTTCTTTCATCTGTATTTCCCCACACACAATTCATGGTGCGTGAAATTTATTAAAGGACAATTCATTGCTTAATATTTTATCAATTAAACACGGTTGGTTTCGATAACGATATAACATCATGGTATTTTTACCCCCGTATTGTATTTTATAATATATATATATTTCTTATATTGATGCAGGTGATGTTTTAGTGAAATAAGGAATTAACTGTCACAGTTTTCTTTAAAGTCTGTTGTAATTAACAGAGATCTAAATGAAAACAAATGGTACCACGCTTCCTTCTACAGTTCACTGACGCTAACAGATGACAGGGTTTTGGGTCATAGGTTTCTTAATAAAGATAGAATTGATTTCGTATTATTATAATTACACATCTTATACACATACACAAAGATAACCTTTAACCATTGTGAGTTGATATAAATTGGCAAGGTCTTCATATCATATAAAAGATAATACTAGTTACTTTATACATAAGTATGCATGAAAGCTGATGAAGTAAATAAAAGCGGCTTATATTTAGGTGTTAATAAAATAAATTAAAAGCAGTCTCTCAATAAATCATGCTAAAGTTTTGATTTAATACATGCCACTACATTAAAAATAATGAAAATATTACTTGAATAAGCCTGTATTAAAAGCACCCCATTCAGTAAGTTTTATTCTCGACTTTTTACACTTTTAAAATATATCAGTAATCAATAGACCGTAATGTATGATGCACGCCTTATGGCACGGAGCGTTAACCCTTCCAAATCAAAGGGGATTAATGTATCCCGAGTGTTTGGTTTCTCTAATTACGTATATGCTTCGGTTAGAGTTATGGTAATGTTTGGTAACCTCCGTAGATATGTAGCTTCGCCGTTGAAGTTTCACTGATACTTACGACTCAGAATTTAGGGTCTGTAGGGCGAGCCATTCGTTAGTCACGCCCGGTGACGTGTACCTTGGACAAGACCAAAACTTTTATTAGAAAGATTTCGTCGGCAGCTTTTTGTAGGTACTTGTCTTAAAAGGTTTTTTGTTCGATCAATATTATTTCGAAGGCATAATGTGCTCTCTCTTATAAAGCTTTTTTAGTTACCAATTCAGATTATATTCCACCTTTTTTGTTATTTTTAAACTGGTCTTTTGTCATAAATAAAACCAAAAAGACATTCTATCGCTAAAGTATGTATCTTCCTTAACTTCACATTGCGGGAAAATGCATAAATATCCGGGTAAAACAAAGGCACTCGACACGCAAAGCATGCCATACCGCGAACTCCTAAGGGGTAAAAAGAAAAGGCGTTTCGTGGTAAAAAGTGAGTTAGGGCGCAGCTTTGTTTATGTATGATGTGCTTTAAGTGTTTAGATAAGTGTAGCGAAGAGCACTGATGCACGTTTGTTATCTCTTGGGGAGTTGGTCTTAGACAAATGGAGCCATCCTGTGTGGTCTGTTTAGCTAACTCTCACCAAATATGTACATTTTGATCTCAAATTCCTCTAATGTACTCTGAACTGGAGTAAACTGCGTGATGATTCTGAGATATATTATGTTTTCCTGTTAAGTAACATTACAACTTCTAAATATCTTAATTTTTTCATTGCTTTTTACTTTAAATTTTAAAAGAGAATGTTTAAAAAACAAATAAGAATATGTCGAAATTACATACATTGTAGTGGTCATGCCAGCTGCCTATTCATTACAGTTATTTATAGGAGGCAGTGTCAAAGCCAGTTCGTATTTATTCGGACAGTACGACAGTTTGTTTATTTTAAAACTGTTTGGGGTAAAATACACCAGCAGATAAGCGACCAGTGATCCATAACTAGAATATATCTTTACAGCTGCGCTGATGACAGTGATACAGCTCATGCCACTGATTTAGTATGTGTCGCGACAAAATATTTGTCTCTATATATAGAAGTTCATTATTTCAGAACAATGCGTGCTATGGAATCTCAAATTGAGAACAAATATGGACCTGTTAAAAACGTTCATTAAATAAAATAACGCTATTATTTCTTAAAAGCCCCTTTCACTGAAATATTATGGCTGTGTTCAAATTGCGGGAGGACTATTCAATCGATACCATAAAGACAATGGGCATCTCTTATTCAAAACGGAAACTATTAGAGCTGTGTCATTGTATTCAGACCCTTACCTCACCTCAGGTGAATTGTTTGAACTAAAAATGGTTTGTTATGGAAGCCAGATAATCCAGAAACTTAATATTTTTATTAAGGAATATTGGTGACGTCAGAGTTCATGTGCATCTGTCTTATGGAAACACGGACTGTCAGTCGATGTCGACTTGAAAGATTTATATCTGAAGTATATAGATAATAATAATATATATAATATATATAGATAATAAAATTGGAGTTAGCTAGTTTATCTTATAATTTCTAAATTTTACTAATTTTTTTTGCAATAACAATCACTTTTGTCATCAGTCGAATGTCTTATAAATATAGAATAACTAATACTGTATTGAAATTAAATGTGTGCATTGAACGTAATCCACTTGAACTTAGAGTATTTTAATTTTTGTTAAGAATGACATTGCTTTTATTGGTATAATCGGTTTATTTTATAGGTCCAATTATAATCGTTTGAACCACGAAGAATCAGTTTAATGAAATGATTGTGTCGATATTATATATTAACGTTGAAAGAAGATAATTGAATTTCCTGGACGAGTTGTATTGGTTGACTACAGATCACAGTATCCAGTGCCCCTTTCATAAGCCGCACTCCGACCACACGGTTCAGTTTGATGAGGCGTTTCCTCTAATTATTCGAACTATTAATAAGACACTGGCCGAGACTTTGAGAACAATCCATCACTGTACTCTGGCCGAGTGTTTCTTTTGAATCGACCATCTCTCAAGTTCTATGGAGTGAAGTTCGATACAATTGATTACGTTTGCCTTTCACATTACCGTGTAATTTACCATTTTTTACTATTTTCTTAAATACATAAATTTTTATTTCTGTTTAACTTATTTTCATATTTATTTATCTTCATAAATTTATTTTAAGTTTTATATATGTTGATAAATGCAACCTCTTTTTTTTAATATTACGCGTTTTTTTTATTATTTTATAACTACATAATGCCAAAGTTTCGTTTCCTTTACAGTAACTGCGACCACGGGCCGACAAGGTAAAAGTGATAATATATTGATAAATCTTATTTACTTAAATAAATGTAGGTACGTAACTCTAATGCCATACATAAAAGCTTAACATTATTAACTAACTTCGTGGGTTTGAGGACTTTGATGTGTAAACGGCGTTTACCTTGTCTGGACTTGAGATATATGGAAATGATTTCTTGCTCGGACGAATTTCCGTTTCAATGAACAAATATTTGATATTAAACCGCTGATCAATATGGATAGAGAGGTCCGGTTTATTTCAAATAGTGAAGGCTATGACTTATTATTTAAATTCACATATTCTTGTACTATTATATCATTTTCTGTGTAGCTTTGTTGTTAGTGATTGTTTTATTTCTTTGAAGGTGAAATTTCTGTTCCATAAAGATAGGTCGCACTAGTAGTGAGCGCCCTCGATGTTATCTGTTAGCTATTGTTGCGTGCACTTAACCGTCACATACTTTGAGCTTGTATTCAGACCTTGTTAACACATCGTAAAGGAAATTACATTCTTCACACAGGGACTGCTCAAACGTCATTTCCTTTATTGATCACCGCTCTAGCATGTCGAATTGCTGTCATTAGGGCCGATATAAATTTACTTTAAACCTATTTTTATTTAACGATTGTTATCGTTATTTATTCAAGTTTACTAAGAACCGTTCTCTATAATAGGAAGGGAATATAAATAACCTTAATTTGCATAAAGTTTACAGAAAGCAACTCTTATAATTTATTCTATGTTGCATTTAAGAGTAAAAGCAACATTGAAGTATTTTCTCTAACTTTTAGGCATTTGAATTAAGAATATTAGAGGAGTTGTAGGTAAAAATTATATATTTTAAGATTCACATTATATATAAATGAACATAAAACATTTTCTATTACATATGTATGTGTAATATCCAAGAGACTTTTAATATGTATAGAAAAATGGCATACATATTTTTTTGGTTTCCTCAAAAAAAAAAAGATGGAATTGAGAGACTATAGGGGTGTAGCAGATGGACGTAACTGCTCTCGGCACTTCCCGGTGTCGCCAGAACGTGCGCCAAGTACAAAAATATGATTTACGACACAATATGACGTTACGATACTGTAGGTACATACAATTACCTGATATCTTATCTGAGGAAAACGAACATGAGAAGATTTTAAAGAAATGGTAATTTAAATATGTGTTAAAAATATATAGTTTTATTTTTGTTTCATCGGTTTAATATTATATAACTTAAATTGCTTTGAAATGAAATCCTTGGGTTGGTCCTTTTGTGTTCTCCAAACTCCCAAAGGACATGCCAAATAAGTGCCCCGGAATTAGTTTTGTGTAAAGCCTTACTTTTATAATACTGTGGTCTTTAGAGTATTGTGGGGTTTCCACGTTATGTTTATAGAGTTTCAATATGAAATGGATGTTTTCTGGCTTCAGGCAGTTTATTATTACTTTCAAGAGTCACGATTGGGTACAACTTTAAGGGGAAGGGCGGAAAGTTAGGGTTCGAAGGTAAACAAGTGCTACTAATTTATTTCACTAGTCTATTGAATGAACATTCTCGTTTTATTTGATCTGATCTGTTCGTTTTTGATACAAAAATATCTAAAAGAAATAATGCGTTCAAAAGGTGCAATTACTTTTTCACAGCACTAATATGATTCATTCTACGAATTTAATCTCGCCCAATGTTTGCTTTAACATTTCGTGTAACAAGTTTGAGTTCGGTGGGAATGTTAATCTTTTGTGCGATCACTCACGTTTCATGTTCCGACTGAGGATTTGTATAAAGCCGGCTTTATTAAAGTTTGGTAATTTATGTCAGTCGGCATTTTATATCGTATCTTTCGTTTATTGACTTCAATATGTTGCTAGTTTAATACTCTTAATTAATAAAAGATGCTCGTTATTTGTAATTGAAATAGTAAAAACTGCAAAGAAGAGCTGCCAAAAAATAAAATGTAGCGTGTATATAAAATCCATACGATAAGCTCTACTAGTCGCGATGAAATATAGCGAAAACTTTTCAATATACTTACGTGCTGCTAAAATTCTTGTACCTAGTGAATAAGTGATTGTCTAAAATATGTTAAAAAGTGAGGAAGAGAAATTCATTAAAACTTACCTAGGATCAACGAAGGGCTCTGCGTAAATATTCCTGACGGGCTGACGACGCGGCAGCGGCGGAGGGACCGGGCTAAAGCCTTCCATCATATCCTCCCTTTCGCTGTACTTTAGTGATTTCATCGTCATTTTGCCTAAGTTCACTTCACTATTTATCCGGTCTTAGCCCAACATCACAACTAATCTTTAACACTTACATTGCTGCACTGTTCCGTATATATACATTTTCACTTAAAAGGATGGGATCTAAACGTTTACCATCATAAATTTCTGCGAGGAACTTATTCTGTAATATTTACGATATAAAATATAAATAAAAAGTGTTGTATTGTTAACACGTTACACCGTACGTCCTATCCCGGCGGGTGAGCGCGTCTGACTGATGCTAAGCTATACCGCGTTGCCGCGCGACCCTCGTCTAATCTTTTGTAGTTTTTGCGCTCGCGCCGAGGTGCCATAAAAGCTCGTCGAGTTATTAGGCGATCAAACAAAAAATTTAAAGACATATTGTAAGTAATAGACTTGACGCAACCAGATAAAAAGCTCGATTCGCCGTTGTTGTGTTCAACATGAGAAATTTGAATTTATTTTAGGAAATTCGTGTTGTAAATGTGAACAATGGTATTGTTATGCGGACAGTTTTATATCAGCAAATAGATTTTTTTATAGTTCCGTAGTGAAGAAATAAATATTGAATAAAAAAATTATTGCCATCTGTTTTTAAATTCAACTATTTTAATGTTTAGATTTAAAACATACAAATTATTCCTTCGTTTTTAGTAGTTACCATATGATGGAGAAATGTTCTAAAATAAAGTGCAGCTACTTAACTTGTTGTAAACGTAAATGATACAATGCGACAGTGGATAGCAGACTTTAGAGTTATAATAAAAAGGTTTTAGTATGTCTGACAATTTTATATGCCATAAAAACTGAAATAACTTTAACAGTACTGTATCATTTTACCTGGTAAATAATTATAAAAGATAAGGTTCTTACTTGTAAAGATGTGTTATAGATCAATCATCATATGTCAAAGTTCGACAAGATTATATAAATGTTTTCAAAAATTACGATATCGTTATGTACCTCCGGAATTATTTTTGTTCTAATATTTAAATTAATGTTGTTAAGCGTATGAGGTCTATAATAATGATATTTTAGTTTCTTGATTTATCTTTATATTAAATTTTCTTTTCCCATAAAACTTTAATCGTTACAAAGATGTAGATTTAAAAGAGACAACGTCTCTTGTAAGCCATAAGCAAATGATAGATCCATATTTGATGCAATTCTAAGTAGGGTAGTGGGTTTTATGTAGATTGTGTATGTCGCTTTCAGACTCCCTCCAAGCTGGCATGGCGGCTGTTGATCTCGACGCTTTGCATGCTAAACAATTACTCCCTCATGTTGTTCATGTCAAATACGATAGTTACCCTCACGCATTGGTATAATTGTCGACGAAACTCGTTACCCTTTATCAGTTTTTCATTTAGGCACGATGAATAATGAATAATGATTTGTTGAATGTTTGTTAATTTAAGCGTCCGTTGCCACCAATAAAAATTTTCGAAACATTTACACGTGCACGCAAAGGGTTGGGATGAAATTATGTAAAACCTGTCCTATGGGCCCGAATTATCCCACAAGGATAAGGAATGAGAATATAAAAGAGCCTTCGAGTTTTCCGTGCGCCGTTTTTAAAGAAGCAGCGAATACAAGATTTGCATATATACATACATATATACTACACATGTAAGTAAACATACATGTTTCTGAAGTCGTGGAGTACCTGTATAATAAATTGATTTAAGCGCTTCGTGACAGGTTTAAGTATGTTTTGACAAACATTAGGGAATTTAAAGCCCTTGCGACTAAACTTTGTTCCGTTTCTGAAGCGCTACTTGTCTTGGAGCTATGAGGTAAATCGTAAAGTTTGGCCAACACTCGATTTGGAAGAGTCTTTAAAGAAAATTAAATTTCAATAAATTCAAAAGTAAAATCTTACAGGTTTGAATATTCTTTTCATAGTATTCTTTACGAGCATTCCTTTAAAGGAAGACGTTCAAAGATCATTTCTACTTTAATTTTAAAATTAATGAACACCTAATTATACGAACGCCCGTGGTTCCAACCGCTTGGAAATTTAATGTTTTATTTATGTTATTGACTGTCGATAATGTAATTTTTTATATCAACGACACAGATTAATTTAGTCATTTTTATTTTCTGGTCTTTATCAGATTTATTGCATTCATAACAATGCTAGGGACATTGAATAAAATCCAAGTAACATAAATCAATCTGTAAAGACGAATGTATACAGCATGTTATTTCATTGTTGTGATGTTAGTCCTCGGTCTGTACTTATAGATCCTGTAAGAAGCCGGGAGATTTCCCATCGAACAGTCGGTGCTGACCTGATATACGTGCTCTTGAACTTGCCACTGCTATACTTTATGTACACTACAGCACGTCTTGCACTTAAGAATGAGTAATGTACCCTTAAACATTTCTACCGCTTTTAACAGTGCTCTGGTTCAATTTGAGCTTAAAATGCAATGGGTAAAATGATCCCACGGTTGTGTTGAGTATTTCAGTGAACCTTTTTTTCTGAATTAGGGTATAATACAGTTAATATTTACTGATGTGATAAAATTACTCGTTGACATTTTAAAATGCTAGTAACAGGTTTTTGTTCACAATATTTTTATTTATTTTAGCCGAAAAAATATAGTGAAAAATAATATGAAACAGTATTTAACAAAGCAACAGCTATATCACTGTTTTTGCTATTTTAATTAAAATCGTATTGAGGCAAGTAAAATACGTATTTGTTTTTGAACAAGTTATAAAATTTTGAACTAAATGTATCCTGACAGTTTGTTATACGATCTAAATGAATTGAAAGTTTGTTATTGTAGATGTCTAAAATTTTAAAAGGTAATGTTGCAAATGTGTGAACACTTTTTGTTGAAATCCAATCAAAGTAATGGTAATTTAAGTATGTTGTTTGAAAGTAACAATAAATAACAATTAAAATATTTAAACGTAGCCTTAATGAATAAAGTCGATAGTAAGGAACATTTCAATTTTTCAGCTAAAGTAAGTATTTTAAAAAACTTAAGTAAGTTAAAATGAGTAGACATTAATAACCTTAATATTGTTCTGTACATCTGTATTGCATCATCACTGAAGTGTTTCACATCAAGTACTTATTTATGTAGTATCAAACGTTTTATTATTGCCTGTAAACAATTCAAGCTCGGTTCTCTTAAAACAATGCTGTACAATAACACTGCAGCAATTAACATTGCATTGTTTACATTTTAAGATCTCTGCAGCCTGTTTAAGAGAACAGTTGTAGTTTAATAAACACGTTTTACTCAGTCTATTTACATTAACATTAACAAAGCATTTCTTGGTTTGAACCTAATTAATCTTTCTTTTGACCTAAATTTATTTTAGCATCCGTCGCTGAGCCACAAAAAAAATTACTCAGCTATTTTAATTGGCGTAAAGGTTGGAAGTATCTTCTCGTAAAAATGTCAATGAATAGCACACTTGACATCTGCGGGGTCTTTGCTATATTAGGAGTATTTAAGAGGTAATAACTTGATAGGGATGGGAAATAACATTTACCAAATAATTACAAATACCGATAAGATATAATAAATGAAAAACGAGTGAAAACATTATTCTAAAATTAAACATGAAAAATATCAGTAATTTCAAGTAATTTGAAATTATTTTAAAGGAGTAACATTAATACAACTGAGAAAATGATTGAAATAATAACATTAAAAACTAATATTGCTTTGCCGAAGAACTAATTAAACCTTCTTAGATTTAACAGCCAAAGTGAATAAATACTGCGATGAGAGAAGAAAATTTTCTTTAATTAACGCGATCTTCTTCGTATTTGTTCATATATTCTTGTGTGTTACGGCCCTAGACGGGCTCCGCGGTGTGCGGTGGGGGCTGGCGTCTTATAGCATGTGTGTGTATGTGGAGCACGTTTTATAAAATAGGAGACGATATTGATTCCGTGACGAGCCGAGAGTGGGCTGTGAGAAGCGATTCCTGTCTGCTTAATAGATGCCCCGAGGAGGCGAGCACTTCAACGCTCTTTGTTCAGACAACACTGCTTTAAGAAAAAAACTCAAAATAAGTGCAAGTACGTGATCATCAAGGGGGCGATTTGTGGAAATGTTGCGTGCTATGAGACACTTCAAACTTTATTAGCACTTGATTAAGAATGTAAAAGTTTTATCCATCTCAATCGTGCGCAATGAAATTAAGAGATTACCATTAAGCATTATTACTCAATGGGCAAGATATACCTACCACATTTTCGTGTTTTTAATTTCTTATTTCAGAATCTCAGACACACGAATTAAGTTACCAGGCTTAATTTACGAGTTCAGGGTAGGACAGCACTTTATTCCTAGTTTAGTCGTGGTCTGAGGCTGGCCGTCGGCAGGACTCGACCACATTCTCGACGGGTAATTACGTTCTCCCGTCTCATTCCAAAGCATCTACGCTTACATTTTATGCCTCATTTTGGAGTATGTGATTTGAAGCACACATTACTTACAGTAATTATCGTGGGAGCAAGCCACGATCTCGTGCGAAAATTTTCACTCATGTAACTGTTTTATACTAAATTAATCAAAGGGAAAGTTGTCTTTGATATTTATTTCATTGATCTTACTGGAAGGGAAGATACAGTAAGATTTTAAAAGTTATTTAAACATGATTACAAATATTGAAGTGTATATTAATATTATGTGATAAAATTCATTTACAAATAGAGTCAAATTTGACTTCTTAGATATTTATATACTCCAAAAAAGACTAAATTAGCGGTGGCCTAGATGGATGAACGAAATAAATTCGCCTCTAATTTGACGTATGAAGAGTTTTATAAGGAGAGATCAAACGCTCTCTGAGCTATATTGCATCCGACAGAAACGGACGCAGTTGTTTTGAAGAGGGCAACCGAGAGATGTTACATTCAACTCTGCGTCTTCAAAACAAACGTCTACGCAAAATAAAACTATATACATGAAAGTTTCTTGTTTTGTTTCCGTCTTTCAACAAGTTATAATTCTTAATTTGTCTCTAGCACTGCATCTGTCAACTTAAAACTTTTACGGTCACAGTAAGCCCATGGGTGTTAAAGGTCACATTTAAATTCTTTCATCATTTAGGGAGTAGGGATTACATTGTAAACTTTGAACTAAAAATATTCCTGAATTAACAAATTTTATAAATTATAGTTTATAAATTTATTGATTTTGTAGGCATGGCAGAGCTAGAAAAATATAATTGTAGGATAGATATAGTTTAGAGAGGGACAGAGTAATAATATCTATCGGATAGTGAGTTGATAGCTCTTGATGCACTTGATTCATTCTCCAATGTATTATTGAACATTTTATATGGATATAATAATGTTTCAGAGGCGAGAGCTTTCATTGTGCCAAGAATTTACCTCTTGAATATTTTTTTATTAAATCTAATTTGTAATCATAACAAATATATTTATTGATTCAATAATATCTATAAAAAACTTATATTTCTTTTCAAAGTATAAATTCACAATAGTTATTGTGAAGAAAAATTTTGTAGGATACATTTGAATGTTTATACCCAATCAGATCTTAGCGGGTGGGTTATAAATGATTATATTGTTTGAATATTGTTTCTAGCACGTAAACTAAGGTAGGGGCTAGTCCGGAAATTGTCTTCTTGTCAAGCCACCGCCGCATTAGGCGAGGACATTAGTCCGGCCCTTGCAAACAATGTGTGCGGGCATATCATTTGTAACCAAGTTAATAAACGGAAAAACAAAGGACATTATGATATAATACAGTTATTAAAACATTTAAAGTGGTTTATACAAAAGTACTTAGACATACACTGTACCTTAAAAAAACAGAAGAACGTGAACTTGAAATCATGCTTATACTGAAACATGTTATTTATATATGCTTTAATTAGGTCAATTAAATCTGGTATCGTATTACGCTTAGTTAAATAAATAATATTTTGTTATTCGTGTTTTAGCTTTACGAGAAGAACATGACTTTTATCTTAGTAATTGCGTGTGAACGTGCGTGCAATCTTCTTGTGTCACGGTTATGACTTATCCATTAGATATCGACAAATTTTCCAGCAATTTAGTTTGAGTACATAATTGCTTACAAGTCAAACCTAATTGACTTCGGGTCTTAGTTCAAGATGCCGTTAAATGTCCAAACAGGTTTCTGTCGCCCGAAATGTAAGCACGAATAACACGCGTAAGATATTATCCAAAATTATCATTGATGTATGTTGTGTACAACTACTGAAATATTATGTTTAAATCTTCCATATTTTTATATAAAGTAAAATTAATAAGAGAATCATTTGAAGTACGGTTAAAGATAATGATCACGGCTTGATTCGACGACTCCCCTTCCATTTTACATTTGCCATCGGCTCTATGTAGGTATGTATATAAAGGATAATTGTAGCAGACGGTGCATATAGTCTTTATGCTCTCATTTGGCACCAAATCGTCCTTTGACAGCAAAAAATACTGTAATTCATGGGGAGAACAATTTTCTTTCAAACGTTTTCTGGAATGCTGAAGATTTTATCAAACTTGTCAATATTTTCTTATGTAATAAATTATTTAAATAATATATCGAGTGTATGAAATTTACAATATGATGTTAAAAGTTCTTTTTATTGTATACATAAAAAAAACGCCATGTAGTTTTGTATTTATCTTTCAATGTTTGCTTTCATTTGTCGGCATTAAACAATTAAGGTAGGATAAAATCGGTGCTTATCACGACTATTCCCACAGCTCAGAAATATTTCACTAAATGTTCTAAAAATATTGCTATTTAATATAAATTCTCAGTGCAAAATCATCAAAAACAAAATATTTAAAAATAAATATTTTAATATGGTTCCTCAATATATCGTTAGTTGTTCGAAATAGGTTACATTCGTGCATACAAAGTGCATGGCACGGAAAACTCAAACAAAACGTACACGTCAAGTCGCAATGAGAAATATGTAGTTTTGTTTCCGTTGCATTTATAAATAAAATTCAATATCGAGTTTCCGTTTGCCAATATATTTTGAATTATGCTACGATGAAATGATGTCAGTTTGGTCTATATATTTTTCTTTCAGATTTTTATCACCAATTGGTTTGAAGCACAAAATTTGATGAATAATTCGTATTGTTTTTGACAAACCTGGAATCCGAGTATTGCGGTCTTATTATCAACAATCATATACTTTTGAATCTTGATATTTATATGTTTTTTAATGTAAATGTTACTAGAAGTGTTCAAAAGGAGCTCGCTACATTGGATCACATACGATACATCACGAAAGGGAAACGAGTACATAATGATCGGATTTTTAAATGGCTCCCTCAGGGTGCAATTTGTCTACTCGTGTTGCAGAGCTTGTGTTGTCTAAAGAAAAAGTGTTTTAAAAAAGTGTGCGGGTACCGATTATCTTATCTGATGGATGGGCTTTACCTGATAAGAGTAAAGAGTTCCATTTTTTTATTTTATAAACTTCTGGCTCTCCTTATAATTCAATAGAAATAATATGGTGATATGAAATATTTTTTACTGAATTTCAATATTTGAAAACCTATTTAAAAGGAAATTAGATAGCAGTTACAATAAAGCTGTTTGTGTTCATTTAGATATTTCTCTACTCTTCATTATATATTCATGAGAAGGAAGAGATGAATGTTGAAAATCAAAGTAAAGTTTTTGGATTTGTTTTCATACTTTCATTGTATTAAGTTTATATATTTGTATCTTTTCAAGCGTTTGATCTAATTAGAGTAAATACATATTACAACGTTATTACCGCACTAGTTATTTGATCTGACGTTAAAGCAATTCGTTTAAATTTTATTTCAACATTATCCGCCTTACTTAGATTCGTAAGTATCTTACCGCTTTGCAATATTAATAAATAAATAGGTAATTGCCAATTAGTCACATAAATTAATATAACTACATTGTGAAAATGTAAAAAATATAAAGCAGAAACTACCGACCGCTTATAAAATAAAGCTCGTTGTCTACTGAAGATGAGCCATACGTTTTAATTACAGGGATTTACTGCGACACGTACTCATTCATAGAAAAATTGGATCAGTACATAAAAACTCACTGTACGCTGCTATCTCAGTGAGGCTCGTAACTCACTAGCACGAGAGCCCTCCAGCGCCGTGCACGAGCATACCATTACGAAACACAGTTTATATTAGAGGAATAATAAACACTTACAAACAATAAAAAACAAATTAGACTCGAACGCACTACCAAAGACGATTGCCTAAGGATAAATTGTTAAATATCACGCTATCGGTGTTACCTGCTGTAGCAAGTAAGGTACAGGGAAACGTAAGGGACACACGGTGGTAAAGTCGGACGGCGCCTTCTAAGGGCGGAGGTCGTGCGATCGCGACGGTATCGGTCAGTGACCGGTTCAGGTCGCGCACTGAGTACCGAGTGTACCTCGCCGTCAAAGGTGTTGAGTCAAGTGACCGCGCGATAGACAGCACAACGCGCGTGGACCGCTCGCCCTCCGCAGGCGATTTGAAGCCCTACTCGGGACGCTGCTGCGCGCGCATTCTACGCGATCATCTAATGCCGTCCGACATCGCGTCTCAACATATCGAGTTATTCACAACGGGTGGATAATACATGTGACCCTGTTTGTTTTCATAGAAACTGACGTCATTGCTTTCCAACCATACGTCTTATATAACCTAAAGTTGTATAAACATTTAAAATGCGATTCAATTTATTTTTATGTAACATAAATTTAATTATTATATTAAATTTATATGGGAAATAATTTCAGTATTTTTTTTATATTCTTAATCGACGGTGCACATCCCTACAGGGATTGTAATTGGAGCATGCGTGGTGCGAGGCTGAGGGTAGTCATAGGGCTGGAAGGGGGGCCGGGGAGGGTGTACGGGGCACGGAGCGGTTGTGGCGCGTGTCACCCGCGGCGCGATGCTACGACGTGATCTTGACACCGCATATGCAAAGCCTATGCTGCTCCACTAAACTGTGCTAAAATATATGGTAAACAAAACTTTCCATTTCGAAGGATTTAAACACAAAAACTTTCCTGTGAATCCTGATACCCAACTTCTAAATTTATAATGAAAGTTAAGGTAATCAATATTATGTAAAAAAAAAATTGTCTAATTTTAGGAAATTTTGTTGAATAATTAAATTACTGATTAACTACAAGTTGCCTGTCAAAATAAGGATGAAATCTTATTTGTTATGTTGTAAAGTATTCTTAAAGGGGTCATATTACGTTGCAGTTTAATGTGAGCAAAATAATTCAGTAAATTGTAGGAACTTTAATTGCAGCAATTCAAATGAGCGTAGCTTTTTAAATGAAAACGTTAACCTTGACACGGCATTTCCGGGCCCTCGCATAAGCGATAATAAATGAGACAACCTTCCCAAGTAAAAATAATGTCAGACCTTGAAATGCCGCATCAAAATTCTATTTTACATAGAAAGATGTTATAAAGTTGTTAATCCCTCCATAACTTTTCAATTCATCTCAAAATCCAATAAACCAGTCCATGATAATGACACAGGTTGTACAATCGTCGTCAAAAATGTGCATAAATTATATATTTCAACATGTTCGGTTATTATTGCGTAGGAGTCGCATCTTAAAAATATAATTTACGGCAACTGGAATGCCACTCCAGAATCTTATACTGCATAAATATAAATTAGAGAAAAATAATACATATTTCAGTATAAATATGATTTCATATTTGAAGACATATTACAAAATACTTGTTACTGATAAATAGTATTCAAATTCTACTAATAAAATTGTTCTCAAATAATTTAACAAAATGTTGTACGAGCGTGTGTTTTTAGAATATTGTACATATAATTCAATATTATAATATTGTCTACACAAGAATCGTCTTATGATAGCGGATTAGCTTTTTCTTTATAACCCTTTTGATATGGGTTTCGACAGATTACGGAGAGGACGGCAAGGTCCCAAACAAATAATTCATTGCATTTAAAAGATACTTCCGATCCTATCGATTATATGAAAAAGATTCTTTAAAATTAGTAATGAATAAAAATTTACATTTATACGTTTGATACAACTAAATAATTGTCTTAACTATGTTTACGTATTTTATGTGTTGGTTTGAATTTGAATGTAAAAGGAATAACTAGAAAGGATCAATTATAAAATAAAGTTTAGCATTAGAAGGATATCTTTCTAATGAATACGAACTTTGACACTGAACGTGTAATTCAATTTTTTTAAAATAACATTTGTGCATATGCAAATTAGAGTTCAATCTCGTAATGGATGCAATACCTTAATGATTGCTATTTCTGCTTTGTTAGCGTGATACAAAGCGCACTATTGCTTCAAAGTATGGGCGTATCTGTTTTATAAAGCTGATATCACACGGGATTTTATTATATATTTCAATCTAAATTATTCCTTGTATCTTGTTTCTTTAATGATTTCTCTTACAAAATTTCTGTAAGAACTATTAGTTCTGGCTTATAACTTTACCATTAAATAGTTATTTGAACCTATAAAAGATTTCTATCATGTTATTGAGATTAAAGCTCTTGCAATGGAATAATATTCTGCTGTAGTGTAAAAATCTGCACACTTAAATCTGGGAGTGTGAACTTGTTCACTATTTAAATCTTCGCAGCTTAAAAACACAATACCCGAGGGTACCTTCACAAACATGACCGTAGTGGTGATCATTAACACCTTATACAACTAATTAACTCATGTGACGTTTCCTCTAATGACTTACAAAGGTGTGTTCCCAGAAAACAAAACCACTAGAATTGGGTTAACGGCCATTTCTGGTTACTTGAATATGATATTGATGAACATTAATTATACATTGAAAATGTTACACTGTTAATTAGAGCATAAGGACATGGGACAGGTTAGTTTATTACAAAAAAACCTTTAGGATAAGAAAAACTCGTAAGGACTGTTTGGTGTCAACATAAAGTTTTGAGCGCGTGACTTTACGCTTGGGTGATTTTTCATTACACGATGTGACAATACATATTTTTAATTTTATCATTAAATATGTTGGTCCAAATAATTTTAATGACCTTTAAATACAGATAATATTACAAATTTATTTTCAAAATTTTATGTTTGTTGAAATCAAAGCTTTCTTTTTAATATTAATGAGATAATTTTAAAATTTGGACGTGTTTTGTTCTTTTTCTCCCATCAATAATGTACGGATTTTTATGAATCTCTATATTTATGAAGCTTACATAATACACTCAATTTTATAAACATAATGTTTGTTTTAACAAATTTATGTGATTGAGCTGTCGAGGCCCGGGAAGCTATTATGAAGTTTTCATAGTATTCTGTCACGAATATGTACGTTGTACATTTTACTATAGAGCTAATGAATAATATTTTGAAAACGAGTTATATTGAATTGTTTCGGACACAATGCCATTATCTATCACTAATGTTACAATAAAGTTTGTTTATTAGATAATATACATGATATCTAGTGAATCAATGATGATAAAACAATGGTAGTATTAAATTTATTTTTGATATTTACGACGGATTTACTAAGTTAGGAAGGGTAGCGCCTCCCTGACGGCCCCTCTGTCTAAAGGGTTTTGTTTTCTTTATAAACAACCGTGAAGGTGCTGTTAACGACTTCACGAACAAATACGAAATTCGATCTACCATTACGCATACCAATGGCTCCCTACACCTCGCTGCGAAAGTATTGTCTTCGTTCCAATCTGATCGCCTCTGTATTTACCCCGAAACTTCACTCAATATTGTGTTTACTAATCTACTTCAAACAACATCCACTTATGACAGTTCCTACAAGTATTTTCCAATTTGTAGGAAACGATTTTGTTGTTCAATGGTCGATATAAAATTTAATTAAGAAAATCGTTTAAATATTACTTGAAATTAAAAATATGACTGGAGTATATCTACTCTTATGTTACAGAACAAATTTTAATTTAACATAGGTCTTAAATGTTACTACTACTACGCCTCTAATGTCGACATTCCGAGCAGAAAAATTCATGTTTTTTGTTAATTCCTCTAATAATTTATATAAAGGGATGGACACCATTAACTGGACATGGAAGTAAAAAATGTCACCAGATAAAAAAAGTAAGTAATCGAGGCATTTCTATTGAGGGGCCATGACTTCGCATAAATGTCGGGTAAGAATTTTGTTTGTCACTCGTCGTTCCTCTACCGATCATGCGATAACACAAGCGTTGGATAACAACATATTTTAAAAAAGTAAGCAATATTTTTAGAACAAATTGTTATAAAATATTCTCGCAGTATATTTTTATTTAATATAATTTTATAACAAAATTTATAAAATTATAGTCTATAAATTTAAAGTTGTTACGTTGGAGTTATTTCATTTATAAGCTTTTCTAGATATAAGGAATTTCAATCGATAAAGATTTAATATATTTAAGTGATGGTCATATGTTTTGGCTCGTAATATATCAACCCAGTATATTTTATGTTAAATTTATAATTATTGTATATATTACACCACAATTAATAATAAAAAAAAAATAAAACATAAAAGCAATGTTCAATAGCTGCAGCAGACTAGCACTAAGTTCCAACGGACTTTGCACGTACTTAAAAAAATTTAACCCTATTTTGAGCCTTATTAGATAAAAAATAAAGTTTTAAATCCATTATTTATGTAACAAATAACCTTCCAACCTTTAGTCGAGCGTAGCAACGTTTTTTGTATACGTTCTTCGGAATGAAAACACAATTGCAAGCGGTTGTTCTTGTATAACAGCTACTTGTGTAACACAAAATAATTAATATTGTAAAAAATATAACAAAGCTGTAACTTACAATAGACTTTTGATTTAAATGAATGTAATATCGGGATGAAAAGATGACGGCTTTTTTTGAAAGCTGATATTTTTTTAAGATGAATCGAAATAAATGTGACTGTGATATTTGAAACTGGTATTTATAATCCAATATAATAAAGCGTAGTCTATCTCAGAAGTTGAAGGTTGGACGTTTTGAAATTAAATATTTACTGAGTTTGAGATACATGTGCTGTTTTTTTAAACATAGTTCTGTAAACTATATAACTTATTGCAAAGTATGAGATAATTTTGATTTTAACCACGTTTCTAAAAAAAATTTTCCGTATCTACATAGATTTCTATTTCAAAATTTTTACTCTTCATGTAATTTCTTTGAATAGAAGTTCATAAGAGCATAAATTCGCCCAGTCTCGAACTACTACGTAGACAAACAATTTTAATTTAAAATGATAAACCGACGCTTCTATATAATTTTAAATCAACTTCACATTTTGTTGTGCTTTCAAACAAGTTCTTCTATTTCATTTCTAATTAAGCCTATCGATGACTTTAAACACAATAAGCTAACAGAGAAATACATAAGAAGTGCCATTTACATGTTTTCAGAACCACCTTACTTTATTTATAAATATTCTTTATGTGTGCATTAGAGATAAAAAAGAAACAATTGGTTAAAACCAATAGAACGACACCATTGGGGCTGTATTGTCTCAAAGGGGCATTATAATTAAGGGGGAAGTGGATTTCGGTGTGCCTCGTGCGTGATTTCATCGTTAACCTGAAAGTCCAAGGTTTTATTTCTATCTCTTAAACCACTTTCATTTCGATATTTGTTTGAATGAAAAATGTTTTGAGCTTTGGTGTTTTAATTAGGAACACTGACTCGTTATAAGTACATGGGCTAATATAATGTTTACTGTTGGCTCCATATTATTAATCATTGATTTTGTACTTAAATAGTTATTAACATTGAGTTAATTTAATTCTTATTATTACATTCCTATATACTTTTTATTTGCAATATTAATATGATTTAGTTTAGTATTTCGTTTTATTAAATTTCTTACTTAGATTTGTTTAATATCAAAGGTATATATTGAATAAAAAACACGAA
>DVQP01000667.1:0-20352 GCA_018231745.1 Danaus eresimus
CCAGTGTGTTCCTGTCTTAAGACGGTTACATAAATTTAATTGAAAATGATAAGTTTAGTTCGTATATGCTAATTTATTGCAGTCGGAATGTTTTTCTAATGCATTTCTATGTCTAATACTAAGGAAAATATTTTATTTCATTTTAATGTTTCAAATTTCTTTTGAACAAACACTTTCTTATTTCTACCTTATGAATTCAATGCCTTTGACAGTATTGAGAGCACTTATTTTAGGTATCATTACAGTTTATTTTAAGTTCTCTTGTATTTTCTTTATTAATGTTTATATAATTGCCGACCCAAGTTAAACTAATTTAAAATAAATATTTCTATGATTTTTTTGATATTAATCATAATAATTTTATTTTGGTAACTGTTTACTTAGTGATATCGTAAAACAAATTGTATCAATATCCTTACATAACAGAAGGCTGCGTATGCGCAGAATTACAATGAATATATGTGTTACACTGTCGCGGCTAAGGACGAATAATTAGGACAATGTCAGTTGCATCGTGACCGGTTGAAGGTATGATGCACATTTTTACCTAAATATTATAATATTGACCAAACCGAAATACAAAGCATTACATATTGATCGATAATAACCATCAATATTTTTATATATTAGGAAGTTTTATTTTCTAATCTAACACTATTTGAGATTTAACAGTTAAAGATTTTTCATGCAAATATAAAATTTTACTTAGGATTTAAGAAAAAGAAACGACTTGTCTGGGATTATCGACCTACGCCTGGGTGGCAAGTCCCAGGTTCTGTTCTCCCAGGAGGAGGTGTCCTCTTCCCTCTGAAATCCCGACACCCGCACGGTAAATCCAAACAATGGACAGTTTCGTCTCTAGGATATAAGAACAAGAAACGAAATCTCTCACATCTGAGAAATGATTGAAAAGCAGTTTCGCTATTAAAAGTTACTGAGATCCAGACAAATTACACTCACATATTTCAACTAAATCTAAATCAGCAAAAATCATAGTGTTTTTCTATTTTACTCATTTTAGGAATATAAATAAACAAATATTAAATTGTATTATTTCCTCTATTTGTCGAGTTTGATGTGCCATGGTTTTAATCTTTTGTCGTCAAGCCGTTCAATGTATGAAGTGCCATCAACTTTTTACTGTAGGAACTTATAAATATATAAAATATTAAAGCTTATATTCGGCGAAAGATGAAAGACTTATCTCGTACTGTTTAATGTTGTCACAAAAAGGTATATCCGCAGAGCATCCAAATGCAACAGGTTGTTTTGTCGTTCACCATTGAAGAGAGTTCCTATTGAAATTTTAAATCAGCTTCATGTATATGTCAGATTCGGCAGTTACCTAAACAGGATGAAGATTCATCAATGTTGTTATACATCAAACACATCGTTTTCTTATCACGTCGTAACTTAAACTTTATTTATTTAGCATAAGAGCTTGTTTTGTGCTTCTTTATTAGACAAACCGCAAATAATTGTTGTTATTTAAAGTTTTTCGATGAGCTGATGTCAAATGCGCTCTTTTGTAAACGATTTACACAAAAAACGATGTTGGCAGGTGAATCCTGTATGTTTATTCTCAGCATTTTGATGTAGTGACGTCAAATTCTGAATAGATTCAAATATTTTATTACTAAGACATGTAGCTAGGTACTTATATAGTTTTTGTTTGATTTATTTAACGTTCGTAAAGGATCGTAACAATGGCGTGTAAGTTGTATGTTGATATGTATGTCCTAAAAGGAACATAAGAACTGTAATACCGTTATTTCTAAACAACATACTAAAATAACATTTCAAGAAAAAAAAAAGAAACAAAATACTCTTTCAATATATTATCTGTATCTATACAAATTTCTTTGTTTAATATGATTTTAAAAATATATATTAATACCGAATTGTCTGTCATGACTCATGTATGTAAACAAATAAAATATGAAAAGCAAAGGTTTGTTCAGTGCCTAAAAAACTCACCTAACAGTCTGATTAAAACCTTACCATGAAAACAAATTCAATCATTGTAATTCATTCCACTTTACATTCATCGATGCCATTGATGTCATAGAACAAGTAATATATTAACATTGATATTTACATATTTAGGAACCGTTAAATCTAAGAATGAGAACGGAACGAATATCCACGTGTTAAATGCCCTATTAAATACTAATACATTTACAGAACAAATTTTATGATTTCTCTGTTAAAAGAACATTACCCACGATCATTTAGATAATACAGTTCGTAATGAATTCTCCAATAATTGGCAAAAACAGCACAGCGGGCGGCATGCGAGGCGAGGATTTCTTACATCAATAAACCGTGTAAGCCATATTTAATCACATAATGCGAATACTTGAATACATATCAATTTTTCTCACAAAAACAATGTCATCCTCGGTCCATTCGGTTCATGATCGCTGTTTAATCATAACTTACGCATCAACAACTTTTATTAATATATTGGTTACATTTATACGTAATTGCTTGAAACTGACGCTAACGGATTATGTTAAGACTTGTACGGAATGGTACATTTCCCTTTACCATATTTAATAAGCAATATAAGTGATAAAAAAAAATGTTTTATTAAAATGTCTTAAAATTATTACTGTGCCTATCACATGAAACATAACCAAGTGAAAATTGTGATAAAATGAGGGTGGGGGTGAAAGCTCGGCTATACTCGGCTCTGCTCGCATCGGCTGTGATTGGACCTTTTTTTTATTATGTTCTACGATAAATTTTTTTGCGAAAAACGTTTAAGCAATTAAAACAGCAACATGTTTAGATTTTATACAGATATTGAGAAAAATATATGTACCATTAGAATTCAAATAGAAGCTATTCGTCCTTAAAATGCTCTTGTTTCATAGCGATACAATGGGGAAGGGAACAATATTTTTTACCACTGAGTTTCTTATTATTCAACAATTTCGCGTTACCTGTTTCTGAGAATTGCTGAATGTTCATAAAATGAAACTACCATTCATACAACTTTCACACAATCACAATTTGGTTTTCATTTATAAATTGTTTTATACGACGATAAAGGATTACCGCAATCTAATTGGTAGTGATTTAAATACATGGTATGTGCAGAAATAAATGTATGCCCAATAATCACGTGTTATTAGCGATCGGCTTATTTAAAACTGTTTTAAGAGCCATAACCGATTTAAAATCACAAAAAGAAATAAAATATGTAATAATCTTGGGACAGGTTTATGGCACCTTGTTGTAATTTTCTTATAATTTCTTTATTACTCTCAAAGCCTATCTGGTTTTGACGTACGGACTATAAGAAATAGTGAATATTTTAAACCTAATATTCTCATTTCATTAGGATAACGACTTATGTATAGAAGTGATATATTGCAATAATTTAATATGTTTTTTTCACTTTTGCATCAAATTGTTCTTTTCTAAAATATAATATGTTCTGAAGTGAACATGGATACATTGTTATATTAAGCTATACTTTAAAAAATGCGTATTTTAACAAATAGATTATATTTACAATATAAATATATGTCATTCTTTTACGTTCCATTCATCTCCAGAATGATTACACAAGATTCTTGATTATTATCTTAAATTAATTTCACAGTACCATAATTTAAAAATAGACTTGAAATACATTTTCGGAGTCATTAACCTAGAATACCTATCACAATGAAAATGCACCAATTCATATTATAGTTTTTGAAAAAATAATAAATCAAAGCAATATGTTATTTTACTTCACTCTCCTACTTTTTAGTTTGACACTTATTATTTTATGTTTCTCTTTCAGAAATCCCTTTTATTTGGTTTAAATATTTGGATTGCTATGTCATTAAAGACTGTTCAATATTTCAAATTCACTGAAATGAACAGTAATTAGATATCCCTTAAACTATATTGTCCATAATTCGTACTATTAAAACACATTCAGCTACGTAAAGGTGCAAATAAAATGGATCGCAAATAGGTGATAAAATTTAATAACATTCCATTGATAGGTTTCCGATGTAAGAAACGCATATTTTTCTGTTCTTTTGATCACAGCTTTATCTTTAAGCCCCGATCTCAGAAATGCGACTAGTATTTAAAAAAAAAACAACAAACAAACATTAAATGGTTTTGATATTTTTAAAATAAATAAAAATTCATATTTACGATTATATTATTTTAGTAAATAATTTTTATCACTTAAAAAAAAACACATGAACATCCTTGGTTTAGGCCTCATAAATTTTGTTACAATTATGAAATATATATATTATACCGTTATTTTTTTTGTTCGCTGCAGTTAGCCTAGAGCTTAAACAAATTGTCCTGTGATTATTATAAACGTTTTAACTTAATATTTAAGGCGAAACAGCGGATGTATATTATTTATCGTTACTTTAACTCGAATTATAAAATAATGTTCTTATGAGAGCGTTATGATTAATTGATCATTATATTTAAATACATTCTGAAGGTTGCTTAACGTATTCGCGTTTAGATGTATAGAGTAATCAATTATAGTGCTGTGATTATTAAGATAAAATCTTATGTTGATTTTGGTGTCATTATTCTGTAGGCAGGGCGATTTGTGTTAAAGTAATGGGTATCGATTCCCGTATCTGTCTCTGCGATCTCGTGAGCTACCGTAGCCTGTATTCAATCTAGATGTTATCCCATTCTGTTACTTGGGATACGGAATATATGTTTATTATGTGTGTACATTATGTGTATCCTTTTCATTTTCTTCCATGTTGTAAAAATTGTATTAATATAATTTAGAAAAATATGCTATTAATGCGATTTCTATCACCGATTGCATTATTGGTTTGATGCTATTGACAGATATTTGGTGCATAAGTCGGATAGATTTTTTTATATTTACAAAAGGTAACTTTATTGTAGTCGTTGCAAATAGTAGAACAAAATTTCTTCAAATAACATCACTAGTAATACAGCCGATGAGTAATCTCCATAATAATAACGGCAATAATTTCAGTCTCTTTGGTACTCCAGTCGGAGTATTTTTTATATAGAGAATAACAGACAAAATAACAAAAAAAACTCACTTTTATTCAGTGGCAACACACGACACAAACATTTTATCTTTACAAATTTTTCTTTGAAACGTAACAATGTTGGTAAAATAATCTTGGATTCAGTCAGTCTAAGTTTTAGGATATTTTTGTCTTTGAACATTAGTAATACAAGTTTAAATATAATAATAATTGTGAAATCTATCGTGTTGCAGTAGTATATTGCTACGAATTAAGGAACAATTCATTTATTATCAACAAAGTAGTGCGGAATCTACTTGAATGGGTTGTAGTTAACGGAGCGTTTTAACATTAATTGTGTGTGGTTAGCAGAATTAGCTGATATCAGGATCTGGCTATTAACGCGAAGAGTTTAAGGCGTGTCCACATTGACGTGCTGATTACAACCTTCGGTACCGAAAAATTCGGTCTCGGCAACATCGGCGCTAGCCCCCGGGGCTTTTGGCGCTAATGAAATAATTCCCCATGTAATTTAAGACTGTTTAAGATGTCAAATTTTAAATTGGATGCGCGAATAAGTTGGAAATAATAAATTAATCGGTTCTCTGAAGAGGTAAAGTGACTTCGGGTAATGAATTTTGAGTTAAGTAGGCGGTGAGTTTTGCTTTTCTTGCGTTTATTAGCGATGTGGATGGTGCTGTGATTGATGGTGATCGATTGAAACGAGGAACCGACTAACTTTGATCGCTTACTAAAGAAAGTTTCGGCTATTTTGCAGTGCATAAGTGAAAGGATCTTTGTTTTGATACAAAATTTATGGTTTATATATTTATGAAATTAATAATAAAAATACTAGAAAGTGTGTTGATGTTTATATAAATGATTTAATATTGAAAATTAATATCAATTTAAGAGACGGGATGGAAATCTAAGCAGCTTTTTATATGCCATACTAATTTGACAAACATCGTGATGTGAATCCGGACTGAAACCAGCTTAGCCTAGGACCACAGAGGAACAGAAGTGGATAAATGGACAAGAACAATAAATCTTATGATAAAAATTTTGCCAGGAGCTGAAATTTGTGTCGTTTTGTTTTGGTACCAACAAACTTAAGAGCGCTCATCACGGAAGCTGATTCAACCGGACACGATCAGAAATAAAGGGACCTGAAATTCCAAAGAATATAATTATCCAAATTAATCTGTTAAGGTTTATAGGTTTGTATGTTTGTAAAGCAATGATGACAAATTATTGAAGTTTACTAGAAAATTGAGACTTATCAAATATAATGTATGATATTATATGTTGTTAATAGAATTTATAATGTTAAGTATGTCTTAAACTCAAAAAACACATACGCATCTACATATACCATACCATACCATACATACCCTTGGACACGGTTCCGAATCATTTTGGCTAGCTAACAGCCCTTTTAAATTCCATTTTTGTCATGACTAACATACTCGAATCAAGTAATATGTTGCAAATTTGGTCTATATGATAGATATTTTGATTTTTTAAGTAAATTACTTACACACAAACCGTACCAGAAAATATCGTTTTAGCTTAAGTATAAAGAAATGATAAACGTCAATGAATCTTTCATCACGAGTATACTCCTTTTTTGGGTTTCGAGCAGAACTAAAATTCAATAACCAGAAATGTTTATAGATCTAAAAACAAAAACAATATTAGCTATTTAACGGTTCATATCTTTACGGACGAAAATCTTTAATGTATATTCAGAGACGACATATGAAATAACCATTGCAAAGTTCATTTGCATTCGCTATTTATGCTATTCCTTACAAATTTGACATTTAAATGATATGAAAGATTTTTACTACTGTTTTGTGATCAAAAATTTTAACTCGTGATAAAGTTACTGCAAAAAAGTTGAAGGTTACGAAGGAATAGAAAGGTTACACAAAAAATTTACAAATGTTTATTTTTTTAAATTTATACTTAAAAGGTGGGAAGAGATTAACTACGTCCCTTTGACGAAGATTACAGCTTATCACTGGTGGAATATTATCTCATATTCCCTCCGATCACAAGCACATGAGATGTTTTTTTTATTTTCACTTTTTTTATTATGGAATAAATGTAATGTACCACCACATCAAGAGAGTTCTATTTAAGAACAAAAAGTCTAGAATTTCCTGTTACAATGACCACGGACGACGTGATATATTGGTGTCACCTACATCGCGTCTTCCAGTGAAAAGTTCAGAAATATATATAATTTATATCCACCAGAAAATAGTTCAATTCAAATCTTCATAAACAACATTTTTTTCTTTTGGTAGTCCACAAAAAAATCATGATAAAATTCATACCCTAAAGAATTAAATAAAATGTTTTTAATAAAAACATTGAATGGAAAATAATACATTGTACATTAAAATCTGCTGAAATTACAATATTTCGTACAAAAAAAAACTGTATTTTTGAAAAAATAAAGCGATTAAGATCTCGGTACAATCTTCTTTTATATGTGAAATCTTGGATAAGAATAAGGTTAGTTTTGATACAATTACGAATTTTTTTTAGTTACCACAATGTAATGTAAATATTAATCGTAAATAAATATTAAGAAAAAATATAAGTGAATATTAAATGTTTTAATAAGTACTACTTGAAAGTACAGCTGACATTAATTTGTTTAGGATTACAGATACACATAAAATTTTAATGTTATAATAATAAAATTGTTTTAATAACTGAGATCCGTGGACGCTGAAGATGTGCTTAAAAAAACTGACAAATCAAAAAGTTAATTTGTATTCAAAAGCTGTCTCGGTATATTCTTTCATTATATTATATGTTAACATCATTTCAATTATCTTATAGCTTCACTCGCTGTGGGAACTTTGCTCAATCTTTTCCTGTGTTATTATGGGGGAATGTGTTTTTTCGACTTGTCTATTGCTGTTAGTCCTGTTGGTTTTGACAAGGTCACATATGAACGAATTGCTTAATTCTTTCTCAACGCCATACCAAACCAACACTCTTTGACATTTCAAAAGAATGGTGTAATTGGTTTCTTTTTTAGGTAAAATTTATTTGGTTTATTAATGTATTTTATCACATACTAGTTTATTTATGCAACTGCAGTATTATATTTAATAAAAAATACTTATTAGACGTTAATATTTAATATATATGTTTCATTTAAATGTCTCGCGAAAATCTAAGACCTCATTTAATATATATTTTCATAGTAATTGGAACCAACAAATGTTTTATTACGTAAATGTATACCTATATGTTTTTATTACGTAATAAATAATTTCGGAATTTATAGGAATTTAAAAAGCTCTGTTGATTGTCTGTCTCAATGTTATATCTTAGATAAGATTGAATTAGGAAATTCGTATAGCAGGATACTACATAAATAAAATAAGTAGAACGACGACGTAGCAGACAGAATAAATAGTAAATAAATAAATAGTACTTAGTAGTAAGTTCATAGTGGTACGATGTATATATTCGTTAGTTTTTATTAAAACTTACTTAATCTTCAACACCTATCAAGGGACGACAGAATACATCGATATTATTTTCATAATAATATAAAGAAACCCAATATTTTAAAAAAATATTAATGAATAACTTCGCCATTATTTCCTTACATTTTTTTTATTTAATTATTTAAAAACAGTTACTGTTCAAAACAAACCATATCTTTTTGGTATTCAACATTCGTTATATTTTATGTCATCTAAGAAATTTATCTTAAAAATATCTTTTATACATTATAAAATATTTTTATTAATAATAAATAAAAACAAAATAAAATAAATATTTATTGATAAAAAAAATTTAAATAAAATGTAAGAAATAAAGTGATTTTTTATATAACTGTTTCTATATATCCTTAATATTTAGCTCAAATATATAAGAAAATTAAACTCTATGAAATATCTGAGACTATTGTCACTGGTTATTTTAAAACCGAACTCACGCGACTGCGCTGGCGCCGAACATTTTACTAAAACAATATTCAATTATCTTTTTTTTGACAGATTTTGATTTATGTAAGGATCAATATACTAAAAATATTTTATATATTATTCACATGAACAAAATTTTTATATATAATTCACATGAACAGAATATGAATTTTTGTTCCATTAAAAAATAAACGACACTAAATTTTTCATATATTCAACTACTTCAATATAAAACTGTTTAACAAAATTACATTATATTTACAAAATTACATAACACCAAACACATCCGATCATATTCATCGATTTTACAAGGTCCTAGAGAATGGTGAAGTATTTTACACACAAAGCTCCCATTAAATTTCTTCCCTAAGACTGTTATTTTTATTTTTAGACTATTAATTCCTTGGTAAATACTAAACTGTTTTATTGTATAATTTTTATGCGCCCATAAATCTCTGCATTGTGTAAAGTTTAAGAGTTCCTAAGAAAGTTTTTACTAACGTGACGTGAGTAATGATGTCATAAATAGTTATATGTAATTTACTTCCGTGTAAATAAAAATTAATAAAAAAATATGTAGATCAAACTGTATATATATGTATATAAAATGAAGTAAAATTATATTCCTTTTATGATAACGATAAAAACATTAATTTAATATTTTACTCTTAAAGTTTATTTATAAATTATTGTCAAGTATAAATAATGCTTTGTACAACGATTCATGGTTCAACCCAAGTGCCGATAAAACTATTTGAACATAAAAAAGTTGCGTTAATGTCAAGAGATAGCGATAAAAGCTTCTAAATTAACTGCAGCGCGCCCAAGATTGAGTACCCCTCTTGCAGTTTTTGTTTTGATACCGATGCACTAGCTCACTGCACACGCACTATCGGTGCAGCTCAGACGCGGCGCGTGAGTAACGCAACTAATGTCGCCCCGCCTTTACGATACGTATCTAAAATGATTGAGAATCCGAATTGATTATTACTTATAAAATGCACCTATTATATTACAATAGGTGTTGGCTTCCACTTGCCGTATAATTTAGGAATAAACGTTCTAAATTTCGGCTTTAGAATCGAGACAATTTTTCAACATCGCATTGAATTTCAAATATGTCCTTATAAACGCTGTTGTTTTTATATTTGTGGACTATTTCAAGTTGTATCTCACTGGAGTTGGTTTGTGAATTGTGGACGGTGCAACAATTACAATTATGAGGTAAGATTACTTATCTATCAGAAAATATAAGTCTAGTTCAAATTCCATACCATTTTTATTCATTTATTTATAGAAGTAAAAATCAATGTCTTTTACTATTTCTATTATTTTTATTAGTAATTACCATACAATTTTAATCATAAATTCAAACACATATATAGTACGATAATCCATAATTTAGTTCCTTTAAGCTTTTTACTTTTACCGCACCGTAAATCCTTAATAGTATTTAAAATGACTTAAATTCAAGTTATTAAGTTGTACTACATTTGTTAAACCTATTATACGTTTTACTCAAAATGTATTAAAAATAATTACAAATCCATCAACGTTATAAAGTATTATTTACATTTCAAATACTGTGCTCCCATTGTAAAACGGAAAAGTCAACGTGGAAAACTATAGAAAATCGTTTGAAAGTTTCATAAAATGTTGCAAAGCTGTTAGTCATAAAGTTAAAGTTAAACATGTTGGTGATAATGGAGGGTTTGAAAAAATATTTAAACAGATGTATCCAAAATAATTTATATCCAACGATAAAGGATATAAGTGTGGGTAGAAAAGACAAAGTTAAAGTAAAAAATTACAAATTTATTACGGAGTATTTGATTACTATGAACAGTGTGTTTAAGTTATTATAAACGCTCTATTTATTCTTAATGGGTTACTAGTTAAGAAGATAATACGTAACAACAAACTATTTTAAAATGTTGAAGCTATTTAGCATATTAAAACTTAAAGGACATACTATCGTATAATATACTGACATTTTTATAGAGATATATACAATAGAAAATACACCGCTTTAAAGCACTTATAGATACGTAATTACATAGAAGTTTAAGTAACGTAAAGAACTGTTTATCCGACTTAAAACAATGTTGTTATAGGAAATAAATTCGGTGTACTATAGTCAATAAATACCTACTAAGTGATCCCCTTGTAACAGAATCGCGAAGCCCTACTATGTGATTACTGCCTCATAAGTGTCATGCTATCATGCTGGCACGCGACTTTACGTATTTTAATTTGAACTCTGCAAGCGTTTATATTGATTAATTACATTTGTATTAAAGAACAGTAAATATATCTTTTGAAACACTAGCGTAAATTAAAATAAACGTTTTATAGAATTTTAATTTAGCGAGGAAGCTAAAAGCTTGTGTATTAATCATCATAATATATGATTTTATTTAAATTATTATAACATCAAAATATTGTTAAATCAATTTTGTCTATATCTTATTTATACTATAACTCTCAGTATAGATGTTTTAATTATTCGTGAAGGATTTGATACAATTAAAATTTACTTATGTATGCTAATAGAACTCAAGAACGTCATTTTGTCGTTGCTCGCCAAAGTTTCACTCAAATTTATAATCTCCGTGCTCTTAATCTAAGTCCAAAGTGGAAGATTAAAAATAATTTTCAAAACGGACGAATTGAAAGCGTGTTCTCAATTTCTTTTGTATAACTTAAAACTCACAAACAAGGCCAATATACGGTACGCTATAAATCACATGTATCCAATTCTAAAACACCAACTCTTGGAGTCGTTGCTATCCAGATAGTCCTTTGACGCAACCAAATTTTTGACAGAAACAAACGCGATTTTTCGTTCTTGTTGTTTTATTCATGAACAAGACCGTAATAGGAATCGTTGTAATGGAACACATATCGTATTTGATCTGTGACTGATGAAGAATTTCATCTTTATTTATTCATTCAAATATATTATCTACATTTAACAACAATGGAAGAGATTTTTTCATATTGTTTGGTGTTCGTCTCTTCTTATTTTTGCTAATTTTATTTCTTTACTGCCGTTACTTTTAAAATCTATATCATATCTCCCACTTTATTATGTGGTTTAATTCTCGAAAAGCTTAATTAAATTTAATACATTTTAATTCTAACAAAGGTTACAGCAATTATAAAGAGCTTAGGACAACGACTTAACATTATTTATAGGTCTACATCTGTCTATAATATATCTATTTATAGGAATCTTTGATGTCTGTGTATCGACTTGTAACCTGGACTGATTCGTTGTTTAGATGTATTTGTGTCTCCGCCTGTTGCGAATAACATCCGTAACTTTTTTGAAAACTGTCAATACGTTTCTTGTTTTTAGTCTTGATGACTATAAATTTTTATATCTATTTAAACCAACTTCTTTCGATCAACCGATGTCTAGTTGATATTAAGAAATGAAGTATATATATAATGGATTTACCTTGTCATCTTATGTTGATGCAAAGTTATTTGACAATCGATTTAAAATGTTTGCATGAAAGAGTAAAGAGCATTCATATGTGAAAATAAATCCACTGTATATAGAAAGCATTATGTTCAAAATTTATTATTTAATATATTATTACCAGCAGTAGTAACTATTTAAACCGTTCACAGCTAAAATTGTCCGTCGAAACTAATTCCGAATGAGAAAACAAGTGGTGATAAATATTGTAAAGTTAATTAAAAGTGAAATTTCCTTTGACATTTCGGCTTTTGTACAATATATGAAAATTAATACATTATTCGTCTTTGTATCGTCCAAGAGTATAGTGTTATATTTCACGTACATACTAAGTCACCTAATTAACGTGTACCACAACCAATTAAATCAGCTTACCTAAAATAGTTTTAACTCTGTAAGTTACAAAAAGTCACGTTCTGGCACTTCGGAAATGGATCGGAAATGTAAATAAACAAATTTCGTTTGAATTCGCACAAGCAGTCCTGTTGTTTCTATACGGTTAATGAAAACAAAGCAGTGATTAAAGGATTTTGGGATTGCTACATCCTGTGGCTTGTTTCAGGGCTGTCACATGTACTGTTTTGAAATTAAACAAACATAAATTATGTACCTAAGAGTGTTGATTCTTCTGAAAGTATGTACATATATGGATTGTATTATACAAATGAGTAAGACTACTTTATGCTATCTATAGATTGATGTGAAGAAAACTCTAAATGGATTCGAATAACACTAATTTTCAAAAAAAATAATTCTCTCTTTACTATTTACAAAATATAACTTTTAAAAGGATTTATCGAGAACATATAACTACAAATAAATTTATTCTCAATAAACATAAGCTGTTAAAATCACATCGTAACTATATTAAAATGCCTCGGGAAGAGGATCTAGTAAAATCGCAAAATTAAACTGTCTTCGCCTTAATATTCCGTTGTCGCCTGCGAGGCAAATACATAAAGGTCTATGATATGTTAATCATGTGAAAATATATTTAAATAGACATGAAATTAAATTTAGTCAGTAAAATATGATCATTCTAATTAAAACAATAATGACATTATATATTAAATATACTGGAATTATCTCAATTTATGAATAGGTAAATTAAAATAATCAGAAATTTAATTGATAATTATTGTTTTGTATAAATGAATATAGTTTTATTTATACTAGGAAGTGCTCAGAAGTCCTATATAAATTAGTCATTTCGTTATCAAATTACGAAAACAAGAGTGTGTATTTTAATAAGTCAGTATTTTTTTCGAAAGCTTTAAAATAATCTAGTATCGGTATCAGAATCAGAATAATCGGTAGCCTAAATTTTTTTTATACTTAGCCATAAGATTATTTGCAGAAACGAAGGAACTCGTTTCCATACGAAATGGATCTGGGGTTCTAAATTCATGATAAGATTAAACTTAAATGAGATTATTGGTATCGTCTTAATGAAACTTTATGCTAAAGTAAGAAAAAGTTATATGAAACTTCAGATAATACGAAATATTTCCAATTAATGAACGTAAGTAATTTGCGAGCATATAAATAAAAAAAAAATGCAAAAAAATAAAACAAAATTCGAATTTTGTTTACGGAAACAGAAACAAAGGATTCTTGCATCACTAATTAGAAAAAAAACAGCAAAGTTTTCTTCTTTTCTCAGAAACAGTTAAAAATATACGTTCCGTCGAGTCAACTCAGTGCGTACGAACCCATTTATTTATAAACACGAGTCGAAATCAGCAACATAAAGTAAAATACATCAAAACCAGACAGAAACAAAAGCGTGGCAGACTGACGGGCAGACTGCTTATTTATAGTGATTTTTACTCCCCTGTGACAACTATTGATATATTTACTGTGTACCATTGACGCATCGTGAATTTTCAGTTTCTTTAAGATTTATCACATATTTGAATTTATTTTTAGTACTTCCAGATGACTTACAGATATTTCAACTAATTAAAATAAGTTCCTTTTTTTTAGTCTTAATACTATTTCAAGTTTATTTCAACATCGGTAATGTGCAGTTAAAGAAATATTTTTTTATAACTATTTCCATCAAAAGTGAATGATAGGTCATTCGGCTTGTTTTCCTTTTTAAAGGCATCCCTCCCATTTTCTACGATTTATTTTATTATGTACATTGCGGAAGGAATGAATCTTCTATTTTACGATGTTTTTATTTTACTAAGCGAGAAAGGATCTTAGTAAGGCCATTTTGTTCTTCAGCGCAGTTCTTCTAAGAAAATAAATTACTGTCACTATTATGGTTTCATTATTTAGGTTAATAACAGTTCTAATAACCCAAATTTGAATTAAATTAACCCTTTATTATTTTAACTATATTTTATTGTATTAAACGTTACATGATGTTTGAGATACACCAATGCAATTAAAAGTAATGTGACAGTCATTCTAAGATAAGTCTGTTAGACCAGATTAATTAAATAATCTTATTCATAAGTACAGCTTAAAAATATATATAAATTCTCAGTAGATTAGTTTTAAGATAAGCAATCTATCTTATTAGTATGAATTTAGTATTCATCTTAAATCGGATGTTCGATCAGTAAGGACATTAATAAATATTCTTTGACACAGTTTCAACCTCGTATCTAATAACCACGTATTACATAATTAGTTGCGTCACGATTGATATACTTATGGTAACACCACACTGGACCGGTTTCATTATTTTATTTAATATGCATTTATGAATGTAGTTGTTTTTATACAATTACTGACCGTTTTTTAAGCTATGAAGCAAATTACTTGGCTTAAGAACAAAATATACTCAACTGTAAATTGGCTATGAGTCATTTGATTGCTTAAAGCTAGTTTAGTATGTTGATGTAGTGTTGAATATTTTTATAAGCACACAATATAAACCGGTTAATGTGAAACAACCATACGAGTAAAATTTTTGCAAGACATATAACTGTCAGTAACCAAAGCTAGACTTGGTAAGTGGGTGTTGAATAAGTGCCAGAACCTAGTGATTGACCATTCCTTATATCATCTATTTCTGAATCCGATTTATCGCTATCGTGTACTTAATACATCAAAACATAAACGACTCATTTATAATACCATGGCTTTATAAATTAGATGCATTATTGGATATTATTAATATAATCGATAAGCATACGGCTTCTTGTTTGTAATATAATAAATTTTATATGATTATTAAATATGTAAGTAGCTGTTGGTTTTATGTTTTCCTTATTATCTTTATATAATTTGATGGTGTGATCTTTATGTATTTATATATATGAGTTGAGTATTTTATTTTATGTAAATAAGTGACTTTTTAGTTGCAGAAAATCACCTGTACTTTATCCAGCTGGGGGTGAAATTTAAATATATTTATATATTATATTAAAAGTTTGATAAACCCTCTCAAGGATTACGATATGCTGTCCTGTCTGTGTATATATCGATCAGTTTTTAAGGTGAAGATCCTGCAAAAGACTTTCCAGAATAAACAATCCAAATTCTAAAAATAGCAATTAAAATAATTAAAGTAATCAAATCAATTACTTTACGTTTTGAATTTAAAGACAAATATCGTTACGCTGCAACGACAAACAGATTGTTTAGGTTAGAGAATCTATGACTCTTAATATATTCTATATAAATATAAAATTATTTTTCAATGAATTGATTACTTTTTTTTCGGGGAGAAATCCGTTTACAGATTCCTCACTGCCCTGGCTCGTATTGGCACTGGGAATACCCACTAAAACTCGCCGGCTTCCCTTCCTGCCCATATTTAGAGAGTTTTTCGACCTGCTGTAGCAATTCACCAATTCACCCCCGAGCCGCCCGCTACTATGCCGGACTACCGCGCCGATGGACGATTCCACGGGAAGGCCGAGATAATCCCCAAACGTGATGACCAGGTGCAATGCCTGCGTCAGTGCCATTTGACGCAGGCTGGTTGAACCTCCAGGTCGTCGAAGAAAGGCGTTTACCGATTCACCCGTCTCCTCCGATCCGTACGTCTACGCCGGATGGAAGCGGCTAGACCATCTTCCTCCCGCTCCCTCTCCGCGGCTTCCTTCGCCGACATTACTGCTTCGGCGAAGCAATCGGCAGCCTCCCAAGACTCATCGCTACCAAACATGGCCTCGGCCAACCTTGGAAGTGAGAGGATCCTCCCGCCGAGCGCCACAGTAGGTGCACGGCGCTCATTTTGCCACGCCGGACACACTAACATAGTGTGGTCGGCAGTGTCGTCGGGATCGCCACAGTGATGACACTGTGCCGCTTCTTCCCTTCTGGCGACCCGGTGCAGGTAGTGGCCGAAACAACCTTGTCCGGTTAGAATCTGCACCAGGCGGAAGGTGAGGCTACCCCGATGGCGCCCAACCCTCTCCTCTAACACCCGACGAAATGTTCTATCGTCCGGTGACCTGCGGCGGGGTTGGCAAGTGCCTCCTTCCAACGGTGTAAGGCCTCTCTCCGCGCCTCGGTTTGGACCTGCTCTATGTCTTCTAGAGCAGGCTCTTCACTCCGCTGTCTCGCCTCGACTCTGTGTCGATACACCTCCGCAAGCACAAGTGCATCGACGTCAAAATGAGGCGTGGTCGCTAGTACGCAGGCCGCCTCGTGGCTAACTGTGCGATATGCCCGCACAGCTCTGGTCGCAATTATCCTTTGCGGCCTGCGTAAAAGGGCTCGCGTGCAGGGGTTGAAGCACTCAGCCCACACCGGTGCACCGTACAGTACCATCGACCGTATCATCCCGTGAAAAAGCCGACGCCACTTTGCACCAGGTCCTCCCACAATGAATTAATTACTTAATGTTTGGATTAATACATTTATTAAAACTTAACTCAGATATACCTTATACATATTTCTTAAAAGGTATAAAACTTACGAAGTGGTTATTCGTAATATAAAATAGGAAAAAATATATATAGTGAATAAGAATATCTTTGTCTTAAATCCAGAACCACCATTATAAAAGAACTTAAAAGGTTGTACATATACATCCTTGGTTAGGTTACGTTGGCAACCATTTATGACGTATTGCTAAATATTTAAAATGTGGGAAGGAAAACAATGACCCTTTGTTTTATAATTTACGAGCATTTATTGAAAGGGTTCGGTTATAGTTTAAAAAAATCAATGCTACGACGTTTGTGAAAACTTTTGAATATAAAATACTAAAGACAAAATGTAGTTCTTAACATAAATACATACATACATACATACAAAAAACTTATTGTGATGTTCTTTGATTTAATTAATATACTTTTGTATCGATATTTCGGACTTTTGGGAGTAACATTTAAATTAATCCGTTTTTTTATTTACTTTTACTATATTTATTATTCTACATTTTACCTATCGTTACGATTACTTTTCAGTAACCGTGATCACAGCAGTAGTGATGAAAGTGTCTGTCAGATAAACTTGTTATTTGTATCTAACCCCAAAGGTTTCTTAATATTTTGTGTACTGCTGTTCATGCACGCGGAATGTGCAAATTTTGTCTGGTCTAGGATATGGGATTTCATATTTAAGATAAGGGGGTTCGTAGTATAAGTAACTGCCAGTCATCTTCTCGAGTGACAATAATAATGTTTTTTTTTTATTTTTCTTAATATAACAACGGGATGTCTAAATCTCAGTAAAAGGTTAGCTAATTGGAGTTTGCGATACATAAATATATCGACGAATACGGGAGATATTAGGAAATTGATTGATACTTCATCAACTTGTTTGTAGAATGCTTTCTTCCACATTAGGTAGCCAAAGATTAGGCAATGCTTAAATTCTGAATATTGTATTATCTATATATGTATAGTAATCCTTTAACTTCCTTTTTACAATATCGATGCAATAAGCAAAAGGTAAACTAATAAATCGTGTCTGTTCATCAAATGCGACCTTTTCATTTTCATATATGTTTGACATCATTAAGAGAATAGTAGAAATACATAATGTATGACTTTATATGTCCCTGAAGAAGTGGCCTTGAAATAACTCTTGCCAATTTATATGTAGGTGTATCAATCAGACTAATGATAGAGTGAAGAGGGACATCTTGTTTACGTGTCTTATGTAACCAATTCAAATAAGTGGGTTTGTAATGTAATCGATGAGTTATTGAAACGTCATATAAACGTCGCGTAGGTCATGATTGATGAAATGTCATCTAATTGTCACGATTAAATAAAAAAATAATTTAAACATGACCTCAAATAAGAGCTGAAGACCATTTGTTTTCTAATTTAGTCGTATTAAATAATAATATGAAACTAAATATATATTTTTTTGTTTTTGGCTAGAGCCCAGATTTCAGGTTTAGTTTGTTTAGATTATTTCATATTAGAACGCGAACGAAACTCTCGTTTGGTCTTTCAAGAGAAATACTTAATAACACTTTCACTCGATAATGGAGGAGTTTTAATGACTACACACAAGTAAATGAAATCACACCAAGGCGTCAGGGAGATTTAAAAACAGAACAAAAGAGCGGGAAAAAACTAGTTGAACTTTTTTACGATTCAAAAGGGTCTAAGCTATAAATATGTATGTATCAATGAAATATATTTTTTTAAAGAAAAAAAATAGACAGTCAAATTTTTATATCTATAAAATCTTCTCTATTATAAAACAATGACAAAGGGATCGTGTTTTTCCTTATATTTATTAAATACAAAAAAGTGATTAATAAGAGCATATTTTTTAAAAAACGTTGAAGTAAAAAATTTTTATTTTATTTACATCAAAACAATATCTACAGAACCACAGAGCTTTTATTTTTTATAGCCGTATATACATTACCACTATACGTTGAGTCATCGTTACAGGGCGAAGGTAAAGGTTGTGCGTGACTCAGCCTACACATCTCGTAAACAACAAACAATAAGTTCTTATAACCGATAATACCACCGAGTATAAGTTTTTTTCTCCAACCACCTACCTATATTAAACATATCCATAGACAAATACTGAATTAAATGTGTATAAGTTCAATTAAAAATCTTATAACCCATCTTAGTAATTAATAACATTGTTTATGCTACTCTTATATTACGAAGTTTTTTACTTTTGGATGAAGTTATTTCGGAATCCATGAATATATAAATCAATAATAATGTAAATGATTCAAAACTCATTACCATTATCGGACCATCGATATTTTATGGTCCTAAATGACCCTCCCTAATAGACTGTGAATAGCTTTACAATGCAAGCCACAGAATTGCCTATAAATAATAATACAAAATGTACTTTCGCAATCACAAGGATAATGATAGGGTTATTATATTTAAATTTCGAATTCACATATATTACATACCTGTAAGTTTTGATATTTTTGTAAATTTTGCATATGCGCTATAATCTAAATGTTATTGTATTTAAATATAAGTAATCAAATAGTTAATGGTGTTATAGGATGAAAGTTTTTTAATAATATTTTTAATCTCTAGAAGTCCGGACATCGTGACGACAAGGCTAGCAGCGCTGATTATACTTCACGCAGCTAGAGCTGGATTCGCAGCTCCAAGTGTTCTCGTCACCAGACCAGTTAGCAGGCTTTCCGGAGAATGGCTGCCAATGGATAACCAGACCTTGTATACATTGGAAGAAGGAGAAAGTCGAAAGTACAAACATTTTTGTTTAACAAATCTCTAAAATATAAGTAGAATCGTGAGGCTTTTTAAAAATTGTATATTTTACAATTCTTATTATTTTTGAACCAGTCAAATCTTTGTCTCCAAAGGATTGCTACTCACGCCTAAGGGAATCTAGACTAAATCAGTTTTGGGCTGTACTTCGTTAACGAATCTTCACTTTAATTAAAGTTTCTTTAATGTTATCTGTCCTGACCATTGTAGATTTAGATCTAAATTGATTTTAATAAGTCTTTTATAAATATATATATATATAA
>DVQP01000668.1:0-20337 GCA_018231745.1 Danaus eresimus
TGAACGACAGGCCGATCATCAAATGTTCGACAGGTGGGAATAGTTTCTAGGTGAAAACAAAATTGCTGTTTTTACTATATACCATTTTTTTCATATTTACTCACCTTTTAAACCTTCCCTGGACTTCAAAAATTATTTCAAATCCAAAATTAGCCAAATCGGTTCAGACGTTCTCGGGTTTTAGCGAGACTAACGAACAGCAATGTATATATATATATATATACGTACATGTGTGTGTGTATGTAGTTTACAATGCCTTATCAATAAAATGGTCTGACAAGACAGGTTGTTAATCCAATTAAATTATTTATCTCTTTATTATTTTTCATTACGTACTTATCTTAATACATAAACATTATCATTCAACTATTAAATAATAAACTAGTATGTATAATGTACTGATATAATAATATTTATAATAATGGCGTGTTACATTTATAGTTGGTTTGAGGGTTTAGTTCACAGAGAAGTTAAACTACTTGAAGGTGGCGGGGAAATTGTATGATAAAAATAATAATATTATTGCTTTTTTTTTCTACAAAAACTTTAATCAGAACTCAGTATTACAACGTGAAGTTTTTTTAATGATATTTATGGAAGTCTTTATAGAAAAAACGTGATACAGCGACCGAGGTCCGTAATTAAATTATCATTGTCTAAAGATGAATAATTATAATAAATAACAAGTGCATAACTGGTGTGACCGCGAGGCATTAATGATACATTTATAACGCATACAGATATCAAAAAACTGAGTCTGTGATAAAGTCAACCGCGGAGAAGACGACGTCCATACTGGGAGGCATCACGGCCGGTGTGAGCAGCAAGCTCGGTCAGATGAGGAACTCGGAGTCATTCCGGTCAATCGAGGAGCGTGTGGGGAGCGCTTACGAGAACGTTAAGGTGATTATAGCGATTATATTATAATTGTTCTGTGAAAAAACTATGATTTTATTAATTTTTTTGTTAAAAAAAATTTAGCATTACTTGTTACTACATCTATGTTGTTCCTAAATACTTTTTTTTATTAAAATTGTTTGTATGTCAGACGATTCAGAATGTAAATAATTTATTTTGACATAACAATAGCTGGAAGTAATAATATACTTTGCATAAAATTAAAAAAAAACATTACAAGGATAATGAGATCTAAGATTTTAGCGAGTCATTTAAAGAAAACTAATATTTTTCGGATTTACTACGCGAACTACTCACATCTCGTCTGCCCGTGATCACGGTTGCTGTAAAGTAACCGAAACGTCAGGAGTATGTAGTTCAAAGTAATAAAAATTCACGTAGTAAATCCGAAACATATTTGTTTTACATAAGGATGTTTTAGAATTTTTTTTTTTACTATATATGAAATTGTATAATGTAGTCAAACGAGTCAAGGACGTGTGATAGAAATTACAAATGCGAATTTTCTTAATTCAATAATAGGTTTAACATCACGCGACAATAAGCTTACGGCCTCGATACTTTGCAGTGTTGGGTACAGAGAATGTGTGTTGGAATAAACGGAACACAAAGCAGTTACATCACTCACATGTAAAACGTTATGAAACTAAGCTTTTCGGATACTATACTAGGCGGTTTTTATTTTATTACAACATAATCTTGTCCGTCCGTGAACACTATCTTTGTAAAGTAACCGAACGTCGGGAGTATGTAGGCAGAGATTCATGGGACTGAATACCTATGAAAATCTAATATATAAAAATATTATACCTATAATGCATTTAATGCTCGTATGAATATTAAATAAAACTAATATGTTTTCGGATTTACTAGGCGATTTTTTATTACTTTTAAACTAGCCGTGATCACGGTTGCTGGAAAGTTACCGAAACGTCGGGATTATGTAGTTTTAAAGCAATAAAAATCGCGTAGTAATTGCGTAAAATAATAGTTTTATTTAAATGACTCACGAAAATCTTAAACCTCATTATCGTATGAATATTTATTGATTATTTTACGGTGACTTATATTCGTTATCTCTCCATGTTGTGTTGATGATAATACAATTGTGTACTTGAAGTGTTTCTGTGCCGTTTGTTTTTTATATTTATAAACAATTATTTAAATATCGTTTGAGTCACAATGAGGTCAGTGAACCGAAACGCGATATTTCGCGTGTTATTAGATCACGTGAAGCGATATGTAAAGAAAATTTATTAACTAGCTGTCGAGCGTGACTTCGTCTGTATCGGCTTTCAGAATTGGAAATGCAGCTGATCGGGCGAACTTTGTTTCGTAGTAGAGGCAGAATTTGGATTTTACTAATTTTTTTTTTCCTTTATCGATCGAACGAAATGAAATCCATAAATAGCTACAAGCATTCTCGATTTTAGTTGTAGAATAAGTCACTTTTATTATGCATATTATAAACATTCTTTATTGTATTTTATCCCAGGGTAAGGTAGCGTCCCGTTCCAATTCTACTCAGAGCTTTGACGAGGCTCTCCGTGACGCGAGTCGCTCTGCTAGCGGCGCCACCTCCCCCTCCATACCGGAGAACAAAGCACTGCCTTAATGACACACACATACACACACTGACGCCACGCCGCGCTAACATACGGAACACGGTACATGCTAGGCGACACGCGAGCGATGTCACTAGACATGGGATGGTAAGAAAACGCGCGTCTTTTTAAACGCGCCAGAGCTGTTTCAAAATTATTATCAACAAAAAGATTGCGGTTGGCGAGAAATTGTATATTTATTTTTGTATCGGATACTTGTTTAAGTCTTAGTATTAAAAATATAATTTGGATATAATTGGACGATTTTCGTGGAAGCGAGATCCAATGTTTGCGTTTAGAGAGAGCGGTTATCATTTTCGAAATAAACGCGACGCTCGTCGGCTGGGATGTACCGTCTGATACATGATACTGAAGCATCTATTATTTATAATTGGCTTGACATATTGTCTTATTTAAATTAAAATATTCTAAAATAAAATTTATTATCTATCATGAAGTACACCCTGGTTTAGACTTCTCAAGCGAACTGCTGTTAGCTAACAGAGACAACAATGTTCTTGAGATGATATTGATTTATGAAATAATTAAAAATCTTGTATACAAATTGTTCAAAAACATTCAGTTCCATAGCACTGTATAAACCCCACAATAATTGCCACGTGTCACTGATTATTGTGTTGCCAGGTCTTATTGGTGTCTATCGCTGTACTTAAAGTTCGTTAATTTCAAATTCGGAACTATATTTATAACGTATATTCTGGTGTTGCCAGCATCAGCTGTTTTTGTTCTGTCGAATTTGTTAACAAAGCGGCGTGATATCTTAGTGTTAGAATTAAAAAGGCAAGCTTCGGTCTAATATTGGACATTTGGATTGTATTAACTTTGAATTAACTGTTCTTAGCATTCCATGCAATACTTATTGATCCTGTTACTGTATGTATTTGTAAATGAGTTATGGAGAAGGTTATATCGATATGATTGTATGAAAAGCTTTGACGAGCACTTTTATATGAATATTATATACTTGTTGAAGTCGTATAAAGAATTAAATTATGACGCAGTGACCACTTGATGTGTTATTGCATGTGAATTCGCCGTTGCCTGTTGAGTCCAGTTCAAAAGAAGATATTTTTTATAAAATGCTTAGCTTTCCTTTTAATTAAATATAATACTATTGTTTACATTAAAGTAATAAACAAATTTATGTAATTTAATCAGATGTTTTTATTAAACTACCTTACAATTAATTCCCTTGAAATAACATTGTGTACGCCAGTGTTACATATGATATAACCCACACATGTGTACTATACAAAATAAAATTAACACGACCGTTGTCTTACAGAGGAGAGGATCGAGTTTAAAATGTCTTTATTGCTTATGACTGTGTTCATGTGAAATTCGAGAAACATCGATAGAAGAACTAAAAGAGGATTTTTGTTTTAATCAATGAAATTAAAAGCATAGAATAATCTACGATCTATATATTTTGAAAGGCTTTTTTTGGGACCGACTACACTTATTCCTGTTTCGGTGTCCAATTTTTTTTATTGGCCCCTTTATAATTTTCAAATTAACAGACAAAGCACCGGATTAATGGAAGTGCTTCATCAGAACATAATATAACCTCATTAATATGGTTTACATGTTGAGACGAATTCACTTTAGATTTGTACGTAAAGTCTGAATTGAATTGAATAAATGTAGTCTTTTCCTTTGAACACGAAAAAATTATAATAATACCAATTCCTCATAATAGAAACATAAATATGAAACACTAAAAAAAATTATAGTTCATTCAGAGCGAAGACACAACAAATACAATATAATATATTTGTTCCAAGATTGTTTTATTTAAGATATGTATGTTATACGGTTCATTTGAGTTCAACGGACGAGTACACTTCTAATTAAGAGTAAGGAAGGCGGACTAGTTACAATATAAAAGACACGGGACGTTAAAATACATTAAATAATTATTAATTTACAAAACTAGAATGATGGACGTGTGTAGGGATTGTATAAAACGATGTCCTCGCAGACGTTACACTTGATACATGCGATTTAATTATATAAGATTTATTTTATTAAAACTGAGCACAAGATGGCGTCGTATGAAATAAGCGAATACACGGAATGGCAATCTGCTAACGTATGCCCAAAATTTATAGCAGCGAAACTAGTTAGAACGTCAGAATGAGCGTACGTCATAAGATTCCGAGCCGTAAAAAATATATATTTTTCATGCATTTTTACAAAAAAATAAAATAAAATAAATAACAGTTTAGTAATATTTAATACGCGATATGAGCGTAATAATTACAATATTCAAATGTCCGCATACCCTGCACGAAAAATTTGGAATCTATTTTATTATCTATATCGAAACCTTAATCGCTGAAATTCTACACATTCATAAACTTAAGTATATGACGAAATATAAAAATTATACGCTATCTACTACAATTACTACTACATATATGAATGACAGGCTACTACATTGAATACAATTGTTATTTTTTTTCTATGTAGAGTATAAAAACGTTTTAGAAAATATTTCAAATTTCTGCTGACGTAGATTTAGGTTTTTTTTTTAAATAAGCATCTAGGTTTTTGGCCCGATATAATACACATCAAGTTTATAAAGATTCAGCCACAACACTTCCAGAACCTATGATAGATATTATATATCAAAGTGTGGAATCGATTAAATATGTAAGTATTATATACTAGAGGCGGTACAAAAAACGATCATTTGGTATCACGATATAAAAATATTGCATACAGAAAAAAACTTAATTATCATTAATATTAAAACCAAATGATTTTAGAATAACTAATCACTATTCCTCGGCATATTTAAGAGCTCTTCGATATATCTAAGAAAGCGTTAGCACGACGTAACACTAAAAGAAAAGATAAAAGCTACATTTCAATTTCGATATCGAGAACAATTTATATTTTGAACCTATACTAATATAACTACATATGTCATCGGCTTTCAATCGTCTTATAAATATATTGTAATTAAAGTAAAATGATCATATGATTAATATTACAAGATATTTTTCCATCTAAGATATTATATTGATCTCAACCTAAATATTTTTGTAAACCTCTCAAATTATTGGAAGATTTTTTACATGAATCAAATAAAAAGAAATATTTTAAAATGCAAGAGCATTCCCAACTAACGTCATACATTGATAACATATCGGCTTTACACGAAATTTTGAAGTAAAGAACATTTATAAAAGTTTATAAAAAATATTGCCACTCGGTTCAATGACATCTCGAAACATATGGAGAGTGTGAAGGGCGCCTAAGCTTAGAAACATTTTAATTTATGTGTAAATTCCAAGATGACGTCAAATAGCACGTAATACAGATATTTAAAAAATGTGTCATGTGTATTTGAACATTTCCGAAATCAAGTTCAGATCAAATAAATAAATATTTCCTTAAAACTATTGAAGTTGTTAAGCCCATGAAGATTCTCATAACAAAGTCTCAAACGAAAACGTTAACTCTTGTGAACTTTAAATCTAAATATGTCCGAGATGATCTGACACACAATATATATTAGTATATATATATTGTACTTATATAAACGTTTTAAAAGCAACATATAATTATTACGCAACATATGTAGAAATTACAAAACAAATTGATTATTCCTATAATGAAAGAGTTAACTACTTAATACTAGAGGGCGCTTCCATGACAGTAGTGCGAAACAACAAGATGGCGGCATATTGAGATGTAATTAGAATAATTTTCAATTTAAAATTATTCTATCGTCAAGAATAATATGTTAGTATCGCACAGCTCTCAAAAAGCATTTTCCGCGCGGTTCGTTTAGTATATATATATATATAGCGTCAGGACAAATAAGATCCAAGAGAAAAACCATCTAGAGTATAGACATTTGGTCATTGATGTTATTGCGACAATAATGTCGGCCATGCTGTATATTAACGCGTTATATAGCTTACAAAATATTTGTTACCTTTCACTTCGGTTATTTTCTGTGTCTAATAAACGTGAGATGACATTTTAAGTGACATAGAAAATGCGGTATTCATTACGACCGACGGACGCTGCGTTCGATACATATATAAACATCTAATTAATATTAAATTACATATATTAAAATATTCTTACAGTACGAAAGCATTTGACGTATCCATTAAGAGTGTCTACTGATTATGATTCAAAACAAAGTCATCAGTACAAATATAAACTACTATTGTATCGAGTGATAAAAAAAAATACATCATAGTATACGTACAATACTTTACAGAGAAAGAAATGTATTTAATAAGCAAACAGGTGCTATATTTTATTTGCCGTAGAAATGTATCACTTTGGACTTAAATTTATTACACATTCCGCCACTGATTGTAGGATGTTACATAACAGCACGTCTTATTCATATCAAACAATATTTCATACAATGATAATGTTATATGTGTGTACCAACAACCGGATTATGAATTCTTCCATGATTTCTCTTACATAATTTATTTTAACTAATTCAAGTTTCCCTTGTATAAGTTATACTCCGTTGTAATTGAAATAATAGATAACTTCTAAGATATTTCATTTTATAAGTTCCGTTATCATTAAAGCACTTGTTTAAAGCAATAATAAATATAAATCTTAAGAATATTTTGAACATTCGTTTAGCGTTCCATTGTTAGAAAGGTCTCGGAGAGAACGGTATATAAATTAAATTAATTCATTTACTATCAATAAATTCATTAATAGTAAGTCAAATAATAAAAAAAGAGTATACTTTGAAATGCTAGAAATAATTCTTAGTGCACTTCATATTCATTATTGCTTCCGTGTCATTGAGGAGAGTTCAACATTCACAAAGCCAGCTCTCTAACACATAGCTCACATACATTTAATTACTCTGACCTCTCGTAATATATACATTAAAAGCTAATTTAATTCATTAATATGAACGTACGATGTAACTTAATATATTAATGAAAAAAACAAGCTCAATAACCTCACTCCCAGCCGCCATTCGATGGAAACTACTCATACGGGACATAAATCAATAGGAGAGCTTATACAGTACGAGATCCGACGAATTCTCAGGACTGTTGTTCATAGACAATAATAGTGGTGTCGTAAATTTACTAAAGTCGCTGACGTCATCTGTGTGGGGTCAGGATGATACAGTAATGATGGCCTATAGAACAGTACAGGTATAGAACACACGTCTCGGAGGAAGTATATATGCTATACAGAGGGTTCGTTCGTCTTATGCGAAGTACATGACTTTCTTGGTGACGGCGTGTACAGTGATAGCTCTGGCCATGGCCCCGGGCGTGCGGTCCTCGCTGCAGGCCGATTGATGTGATCCCTCCCCGGAGTCGTGTTCCTTCTCCACGAGGTGGTAACGCGCCCTGAACGCCACGAGGTGAGCGTAGTACGCGGGCGCGGGAATGGACACGGAGCGGGTGCAGCGCACGTAGGTGTGACACAGCTGGTACGTCAGACACTGCAGCTCGTCCGAACCGAAGTGATTGTCGTCCCACAGCACGTGGTAGTGAGACGGACGGGACGTGCCCTGAAAACCGATACACATATATATCAGTTGTTGACGCCCACTTTTTAACCGACTTCAAAAAGGAGGTTTCTCAATTCCAGCGTACATATGCTTTCTTATGTTTGTTCACGGATAACTTGGTCGTTTATTCCGTCTGACTTCGGAATTGGTTGGCAAGAGAATGAATGAAATTTGATTAAATATTAGGTATTTTATTCGATTCGAAGCCAGCTCAAACACGACTTCTGATTATGTGATGAAGTTGAAACACACCAAATTTCGGGATAAATTATAGTCTTTGCCTTATCCTGACATACGCAAAGTAAAGTTTCCTCAAAGTAAGTTGAGTTGTTCTATCATATAAAAACAACAAACATTTTATTAATTACATTTACAAAATAATATGAAAAGATTTCTATAAAATACTAATATATGTATAGTTACACTACATTAATATTTTTTTTAATATTAAACACATTGTATTTTAAGTTAAACACCTAAATTATAATCAATTTGATAAGTCCATAGGATTAACTATTATGTACTTGTTAGTAAACATTCACATCTATTTAGTTGGGATTACTTTAAATTCTGTCTAAAGTGATAGTTGTTTAAGTTTAGCTTCATACAGGGTTAGTGTTTAGTGTAACAGTAATGACCTGTATTCCCTGGTGGCTGCACAGATAGAAGTCGAATTCCGTGGGATGTGTGATGCCCAGGTCCACTGTGGTCCCAGCCGGTATGTTCCCAGACTTTCCAGACTGCTCCTTCTTGTCGGCGCAGAACAGACGTGTGTGGTGACGTTTTTGTACCACTATGAAGGTTATTCCCGGCTTGTACTCCGCTTCCAGCTGTTGAAGTATTCATTATATTACACACACATTACTTTTAATATTAAATGCTAAAGTAAATTATGGAGGTTGATTTAGTAAGGTCATTCTAGGCCACTTGACAGTATTTTTGGCGCATACCCATCAGGATATATGAATACAAATATGATATGAAAAATATGTAATATTGTAACAATAAAAACATTGCATATCGTGTTAGATCTTATTTCAGACAAAAAGTAATCAAAAACAGCTATAATATACAATATAAGCGTCGTTTCCAACTAGGTGAACATTGATATTTCTGTATATATTCAAAAATTTGTCATTACAAAGTTCAAATTATCTGTGACATCTTTACGCTTGGCATATGTACTATGTGCTACTTACATATAATGTCAATATTTCCTCTCTTATTTTATATAATTATTATTAATATATAAGTATAATGTTATATTTGTAACCTTAATGCAGGCCTCCCTGACAGCGGTGAGTTCATGTTGCAGCACATGTATGAACTGTCCCTCTGATATGCCGTCCCGGTACATTATGATGCGGTGAGGTTTGAACCCTCCGGTGCTCTTGTAGAACATTATCAGCAACTCTTGGACCATACTACTCATCTCATGGACTATCTCCTGCCTGTAAACATATTTATGGTTTAATAGACTTAAATATATATATATATATAGGTGTATATCAACTATGCACCATTATTTGTTTTGACATTATTGTCACATATGTTTATATATGATTTATATTAATTATCATGTATGTAAATTTGAATTATATGTAGGTAATGTCTTTATTATTTAAGCCATCGGTTGTCTTTAATTTATATATTACATTAGTTTTCGTTATCTACAAATAAAATTATTGATATATAAGATTTCCTCAAGTACACGTGTGTAAGTTACTGTAATTCTAATACACTATTTATTACATGAGATAATTACGAAATCGTTGACGGTAGGTGAAAAAAAAAGATTAATTGACAGACATCTTCACCTCTTCCGTAATTAATGTAGCTGTAGGGCAATTGTATGGAAAACTACACTTATATTCGAGATCCATGACTTTCGTAACCATTCATTTAAATGAAACTAATATTTTGGATTACTTTTCGTTATTTTATTATTTTTAAAACTAAATAATCCCGACGTTTTCATTACGCCTGCCTGTGACCACGGTTGGTGCAAAATAACCGAAACGTTGGGAGTAGGTAGTTAAATATACAATAACGCTTAATAATCATCAAGATATTAGTTTCATTTATACTTATGTTTTTATATAGTATTATTTAATGGTCTATGTATTATATGTATACCTGTGTTGTTGTACCCGTACTGTGGCTGCGTATCTGGATGGGTGTGCGTCCATGGAACCGACCACGGCCGCTATGGACGGCTTCTTGTTGTCGCCGGCCGGGGGGTGGGTCACGTCCACTCCAAGGAATATCACCGGCTCGTTGAACACCTTCATATTTTCAATATTGGAAACGTCATTCATAATTGATAATAATTCTTATAAGTTGTTCATTAAATATTAATATTTTTAAGTTGAATTAACGATAAAATGGATGATGACGTAGAATTAAATATTAATTAACGCTAGCTGGGATTGAACCTGCACTCGTTGGAAAATCTCGTTCCAGTTTTTTTTTCATATTTAACCTTTATGGTAAAACACTATTGTAATTATAAATTTCCGTATGTAATATCTTGAAAGGGTATAATTTGAACGGCTGCTATTTGAATTAGTTATAATCAAAGTATAACAATTGCTGAATAAAATATTGTCAGAAATTGTGATGACGTTCTTATGAAAAGTTAAAACCACTATCTATTATAAATTTAATTTATTAACTTTTTGTATGTTTGTTCTAAAGCAGTATATTGATAATTCATATGAAGATAAAATAAAGAATAGACCGGAACTGGCAGAGTATAAAACAATTCAGTTTAAATAATACCATAGAGTAATTTAAAAAAAGACTTAGATATAATGTCAAAACGATTCACCTTATTTATTCTATGGCAATTATATGAATTATGGTATGAAAATGTATATTATGCTTATGTAGTAATAAATGTTGGTAATTAAACCGTGTGTACCTTAGGACGCAGCGACGGCACAAGAATAGAGTTGATACCTCCAAGCTTAACGTTGATTTTAAGGCACAGGTTACTCAACGTCTGTGGTGATGTTTTGTTCACGTTTTTCGCCTGAACGCACTGTGTTGCCATACCCAGGACCGTGTCACCGACGCGTTTAACTTCCGCTACAGAATTAATAATAGAATTACGATACATACATTATATTTAGACTTTAATTAAGGTTTTTCTTATGACTGTTATTTCAGACCACATTTTTATTGATTATGTATGCAGCAGTTGTTTTAATTATTTTTTTTATGAATCATTATAAAATTTTACAATAAAGACACGTTTGTCTTAACTCCGCTAGATGGCGTTATAAAAACTTTTAAATCTATTATCTAACTTTTTGTAATTAATAATAAATATGTTTATTTTATTTTAATGCCAAAATGAATGAACGCTAACCGTATACGGGCGTCTTCCCTGGTAACACTACAACAACCAGCTGTAGTTGTACAAACGTGGACTTAAGATATTTGAACATGGGCTCGACTTGATCCGGCCCCGTCGCGTATTTACAGAAGCAAGGCTGGCCGATGATCGGCATGCCCGCGTCGTTTGAGATCTTCTGCAACTGTTGAGTGAAATTCCTGTAACATTAAGTTATAAATCATTATTACTCATTTATGAAATATATCAAGAGCCACTATGCAATACTATAATATTCCTATATATGTGGGATAAGGAAATATGCATAAAACATTAGTAAAATATTATATACTTTGAATTGATTTCAGAATAAACGATGGGAAAAATTGTTCAAATAAAATTGGGATTTAGTGAACCTCATATCTGTCTATCCCTGTTAAGCATATTGGTTCTGACTCCCGCCTCGGGAAGGGATGTGTATGTATATATATTACAGTTCCAAGTATTCGCTCGTCGATAGTAGAAGTTTATCTGGTACAATTGTATGAAGAATGTCTCAAACTAATTGCATTAACAATTTCAAGGTAATGTTTACGTTAATTAGGATTCTAGATTGATAATAATATGAAATCTCACTTCAAGGCGTCTTCTCTGACGGTCCTCTGAGGCGCGAAGCACGCAATGGCCCACACTCGTATCTCCACGCCCATGAAGAACTGTTTCCCACGCATGTCCCATACACCTTGGTTTGGCAAGGCCTGCTGTGGAATCCAACCACTAATCATCAATCATTGCTACACGACATTCACTATAGAGTTTAATACAGTCAAGGAGGTAGGAAACAAAGTAGTTTTTAGCTTTTTTTTCCCACTTAAATGTTTGCAAGTCTTTATAATTATAAGTCTATATTCATTTGAAATTTACGTACCGTCCACTGATTTTTGTTTGCTTAAATAAGAAATATATAAAACAAATTCGGTACAAAAAAATAACAGGTTTATTCATGTAGTAATATGATACTTCGACTTGCATGATATATCATGTACTAATTCCTATGCGACTGTCGGAAATTATATTTTTTTTGTCGCAGCTCCTGGAGAAGGCATGAAATGTGATATCGGGCAGATAATTTATTTTCTAATATGCAGACATACCAATTACGGCCCCAGACATCTCAACGCCAATACCGAGCGGTGACCGGTAGTTGGTAAACCCTGGCTTGGATCATCAGTTATCTATTTCTATCTAGATTTTTAAAATAATCAGACCGTAATTGCATTGCCAAAAATACTGAAACATATTACCTGACCGCCGAGCGATGAAACGCGCCCGCCGTACTGGAGCTTGGGCGGCGGCAGGACCCGACCGCGCACCTCCATCATGTTATTCGATATGGTCAGACCGAACTCTTTCACATACAAATCGGTATTGAAGTTGGCACGACGGACTAGATTGTTGATCTCACGTTCCCTGAAAAAAAAATACCAAAGAGTTCATATATAAGTATTAAACCTTATATTATATTTTAAGTAATGATGTTTTGATAACGTCTTGAGTATATATTTTTAACAAATTCCAATAATGAAGCATTGAGAAATATTAATAGAAATTTATTTTACACCAATTAATCCAAACACTGTTATAAATTACCTATCCGGAGCAGAGCGAGCGGTTGCTTTGATCATAGTAGAAGTCTGCATGTCAGTGAGCTTCTTGATACATCTCTGCCCGGGGACGATGTTACACACCTCTAGAGGGAGGTAGGTGTGTTTGTGTTCCTGTCCCACTTGAAGACACGGCAGGTGCGGATATCTGAGTTTCATTTTATACTTATCAAGGAAATACTTAGCTACAGTGCATTCCACTGTCTGTCCGTTGTCTAACTGGAGAGGAAATCTGAAATTTTATATATTGACATAAATAATTTTGATTTTTGTATTATATTTAATAATGTTAATTATAATAACTCACGACTGCATTTGTGCAGGTCTCCTAGTAACGTTACAAACTCTATATTTCCTCTTCATGGTACCGCAATGGGTGATTTCAATCTTGAGACCTTTAATTTCTTTGGTAAATTTGACTCTTTGTGAGTCCGTCAATGGCTTTCTCTGTTCATTAATGTCTCTTATATCTAATACTTCACACATAAACTCTATAACGGGCTGTGCTTTGTAGAAGGCAGTTGCAGACACTACATGGACAAAAAATATTATACCTTGTACCCGTATATTAAAACATAAAAATATATAAGGAAATATGTTTTACCATCAATATTAAGCATCATTTTCCATTGGCTGGGCCGCACAGATTGATGGAAACCAAACCAAACCTCTCGGCCACCGCCAAGCGGATGATAATACCCTTCGGGAGATGAAAAGAATGATCTCCCTACAGGTGTGTACATCATTGATGGTAAATGTCTCATCACCACATCCAATGCTAATATAGCATCATATGGAATCTGTCGAGTTCGACCTTCCAAAGCCTCTTCTAATGCAAATAGTGATACCTGTATTATAATAAAAATTAAACCTCATTCCACAGTTTGAATTGATTTGAGATGAATTTTTTTTTATTTCTAGTACACTACAACACCTCAGATCTTTAGTGTGTTTTAGTTAAGCATAAATTTACTATATAACAATTTGACCCACAGTTGGGCATCAACCAGTCAAAATTAAAGAAAAAATATTAAGAAACTTTCAATAACAGACACAAATGCAGTTAAATAAAAATTAATCCTACATGAAAAAAACTACATTATAAAAAAAAATCCTTATATATTACTGTTATCCCATTACATACCTGAGCAACCCATTTAATAGTGACACGAAACACTCTGTCTTTTCCTTCACCGGGCAATATAACTTCCAGCTCCACTCTGTCATTGCCAATAGGCAATGGATCTCTTGTATACAAATTATTTCTACCGTCAAACACTGGCTTCAGAGCACCAAATATCTTATTGTAACAATGTACCATAGTCTCAACAATTTCTCTATTTACCTAGAATATAAAAAAAAAACATTAGAATTCATGTTTTGAGAGCACTGTTAGTATCATTTTATGTATGTGTAACTCTAGATTATTTACCTTTCTAGGGCATTTATCAGGTTGTATATTAACATCATAATGATGGACAAAACCTCTTGGCATTGATATTTGAAAATGATTAGCACGCAGCATTATTGGTCGGCCTTCATGGCCTAAGTTGGGTCGGCGAGGGCAGGTGAGAACGGGTAGGTCCGGAGGTGGCGCGGATGCAGGGGACGCCAGCGTGCCACTCGTCACCCCGACTGGGGCTGCTCCAGATGGCGGCGAAGAAGTCGGGGCGCCTGGCGATGCCCCTGTCGTGCCCGCTGCGGATGTCACAGCTCCCGACACACCCACTGCACCAGCACTCGTCTCCCCCGCTGGAGCTGGTATTTATTACAGACACAACATTATCCAAGTGGTAAAGCATCGAAAAACACTTAAACAAATCGATTATAATGCCCATTAGAACATTATTTAGGCCAGTCAAACAAAGGATGATGCTGCCTTTCTGAGTCGTGGCTGTTAAAGATATTGAAAATAAAAGCTTACGTTGACCAACGGGGTACATCTTGGTATATGTTTATATCAACAAAAACTTGAAAATAAGAATATACGAATCCCCTCGTGTTTAAATTTGTTACAATGTGATTAAAATGAATGTGGTTGTAAACTGCACTCTATGCTGCAACTTGACGTTTAGCCAGCTATTTTGACATTTAATGTAAACCATAGAAAAGTTTAAATTTCAGTGTGACCACAATATTTATTTTATTTTGTATCGCGTTAATATAAACTTAAATTAAACGATTGTCGAAACACAATTATTCCTAAGATATTTTATTATAATATTTTAAAAGGTCCATGAATGTAACATTAAAATCATACAGAGAATCCCATGGTTGGTCTGGGAAAGTGTCAATAACTTGTCTATGATATAATTGATTTCCCGAATTTCGTATTTTCCAGAAAGGAAATATGTCTATCCCCTATAGTGGTACTATAAGAAGGTCAGGCGGGGTGGTTTCCGCCATAGGAAAACAGTTACGAGCAGTAAATCTCAAACCTGCAAAACGTATTACAGTTAAATTTGATCCGTTTGGAGATAATGTAACACAAACAAGGTATGTTTTGGTTTACTTTTTATATAACCTTTGTTTGGCATGGTGACTTTTCTTAACAATAATGAGATCACTTTGTGTCTTATAATAGGTAATGCGATAAATTTAATGTTCAATAAAAAAACTCATAAAATTATATATTTACCTAACCTGTATTATACGAAGAACAATTATTTTAGGCAGTTTTTACATTATATGAGTTCACCGAAAGTAGCCCTAACAAATCCAAATTGCATCTTGAAAACAGAGATTGTTTGTGACCGTAGTGAACCAACAGTTGACATTAATTTGGTGCCTTCCATAGCAGGTATGCAATTTCTAGCCATAACACAAGAAAATATATATTAATTCAATTAAAAATAATTTATTTGAGTAAGTACTAAATAAATATCTTTGTTTTCAGAAACTGCTAATATACAAAAAGTTACATTCAAAAGTGGTAATTTAACTTGCCTAGAATTACTCCAGTTGTTAAATAAACATATATCTGCTTTAGCACCCAAAGAACAAATACCAAATACGATACAAACAAAGTTAGAAAAGAAAAAGGGTAAAAAGAAGTGAATCAACATGAGTCGCAAAGGAAACCTTCATGTTGTAGAGGAGATTTATAACCAAATACCAGCATTCACTGATGTATTTTCAGAAGATACTTTCTATATATTTGTGGCATTATTTGTGTCATCTACAATATTGGTTGCCTTCATTCTGTCTAGGTTCATCACCATAAAACCTGTAGAATAATTTAGATAATCTGAATGTTCAAAATAAATATTTAAAATTATAAAGATTCTGTTATTCATTTTATATTTATAAACCAAATCAAACTTTATAAACAATTTAAATGTTACTCAAGAATACATACATACTAGTTGATTATTTAAGTAAATGAATATATCTAATATAGGTAGGTTTACAAGTATATAGGTAAAGAAAAGGCCTTAATCGGTATATTTGTGTTATTAATCTGTTGCATTTACAAAATGTATTTATGACAATAGTTAATTTAAAACTCTTGAGCTCCCCAGCGGATCTGTAACAAAATGTTATTATTGAATACATATTTGTTTTATATTTTCATATACACACATTTTTCCATCATGGCACAGTAAGTATAGTTAAGGATATGGTTAAAATATATGAATTAACTAAGTTCCAGCCCCGGCTACGCATGGGCTCTTTACAAAAAATATAAAATAACCTATTTAATTTTGAGAATTATTGAAACCATATTATTATTAAATGATACCCTATATTGGAATGATTTAAGAAGTAATTTACAGATACTGATGTGGGCTTGAAAACAAAGTAATTTCTTTTGATAAGACTTTATACTGTATTTATGTTAATAGCTTTAGAAAAGTGCTTTAAGAAAAGCTTTAAAAAATACCATTAAAAAGTGGTTTTCAAATCAAGAGGTCTTTATAGAAATCGGTTGAAACCTTTGAGATCTACAATACACACACACAGACATCCAACTCAATCTTTTTACGCTGAGCTTAAAAATCAAGTGACATATTTGACTAAAAACAGACGATTACTTTTGATAATTGTATAAATGATTATTACGTCTTGGTTGCGTGTTTTCTGTTTCCTTTCTACAAGTGACGACAACGCCTCGGAACGGACGGCCAGCGAGTCTATTCTCTCCACCAGCTGCTGGTACGGAGACAGAGGCTGTGCTCCCATCACCACGTGACCAAGCTTCGAGTCGATCTTAGCGTCCAAACGAGCGTTGCGGATCAAGTTTACAATCCAACATTCAGCCTCGTCTGGCTGCATGTTGAGGTTCTCGGCTAACATACTTAAATAAAAAAATTACATTTAACAATTTTATAACAACCCATGTACCAAACAAATCTTTTTCATAACACTAAAATATTTTTTAGTGTTGATAAAATGTACGTACCCAATACTGATCACTTGATGAATACGACAGAAGGTCTCGAAGATCATAAGACGGGCATTCTCTACGAATTCCTCCAAGCAGGCTATTAAGAAGAAATCGGTGAGGAGCACCGCTTGACATTGGTTTAATTTCCTGCGAGCTGCTTCAAAATCGAAATTGACATAGAGATGTTCAATAAATTCAGTGATTGGGTCTCTGAAATTAATATAGTGAATAAATTAAATTCAATCAAATATTTTAAAATATAAATAATATAGAACTTTTCTTACCTGTAAGTATATGCTTCTTGTTGAATTACTTTCACCAGATCCTTAAGAGCGTTCCGGCGCGATCTGTTTATGATAACAGCAGTTGCCAAGTAGCGGAGGATATGGGGACACATCGTCTGAATGGCGTTTAGATACCTGAAGACAAAATTAAAATATTACATATCCCATCCGGTTAAAAAAAAAACTTGGAGAAGATTTTACTTACAATGGTTTGTATAAGAACATTTCGATTATGAGGTCGCGACCCTTGACGTGGTTGAAGAACACGAACAGTGACCAGTGTACGAGCCAGGTTCGCTGTTGAAGGGCCTGCATGTTGTTGACCGTGGCACCGCCGCCACCGTTGTCGATGAATTCACGCAGCTTGGTCAAATCATCGAGAGCACCATCCCAGTTCTGGACCAGAATCTCACTGGCTAACTTCCCCCAGAGTACCGATAGATAATTCTGCGAAATCATTTTAATATTAGTAATGCTTACGTATAAATTTAAAAATAGCCAAAGTTGCAGGTAGGTGAGAGAATTTATCGTTTTTTTTTTTCTTGATGAATATTCATCATACCACTTGCACATTATGTTGTCAATAGCCTTAATATTTTCTACACTAAAAACTCAAAATATATTTGGCACTACACAATTTTCAGTTATTATATTAAACCTCCTTCATAGAACCTTCGAATAATATTTTTATGTTAGGTTGACGTTTAAATGTAAAGACAGTTGAAAAGATGTCAGCATCTAAATTGGTTGTTCAAAGATATGAAAATGATAATGATTTTCAAACTTTGCACATAGTTATTGGAAAAAATGACGATTCGTCAGGCACAGTTTATGGAATTTGGAGAGATGGTAAAGATGATGTTAAAAAAAAGGACAAAGATAAATCGCGCTTGGTAGTGAAAATAGTTACGGAGGAAAACACGAGTGATCTTAATTTAGACTTTTGTTCACATAAAATCAACAATATCGGGCAATGCGTCTTTGATACTCCTAAAAATTACACAATGGATTCTGATTTACTAAAAGCAACTACGAAACCAATCGTGATCGGCAATGACGTAAGAGAAAGCTTAAAAAAGAAATCAAATATTTTCACCGAATTAACACCGTTACACTACAAATATCCAACGAGTGAAAATAAAAACGTTCAGAACATACAACCGGACAGTTTTAATTTAGGAAATGAAGAAACGGATGTCATAAGTCCACTTGAATATAGCCTAGAAAAGGTGAAAGAAAATAACGCGCGAATAATGGAAAACATTCATATGCTAAATAGAGCTTTGAATTATACTAAAAAGAAAGAGATATCGGATACATTAAACCCAAAACCGATGAGATCCTATCCCTGCGACGAATGTGGTAAATGTTTTGTGTACGAAACAGGATTACGAAGACATTACTCAGTGCGACATATCAGCACGGACACCCAGCCACGATGGCAGTTTGTATGGACATGTACTGAATGTTTTCAAGTGTGGCCTAGACAAGACATAGCTTATAAGCACGCAAATAAATGTTGTAAAACTGAAAACACCGACTGTGTTAGAGAAATAAAGACCTCATCGCTATTGCAATGCGAATTTTGCGAAAAGGTATTCACGAGTATACCCAGAATTTTGAGGCATTCTAAAATGCATACAGTGACTAATAACTATGAATGCAATGCTTGCGACATTGCATTTTCATGTTACAAGACCGCTGAGCAGCATTGGTTGATATGTCCATGGTTGAAAATGTGCTACCAATTCTCATTGCCAAAAATGTTGTTATGTAATGCATGTGATCGGAAATTCAGAAATTACAACCAGCTTTACAATCACAGGTGAATTTAATATTCTCATACAACATATCCATTGAATTTAGTAATTAAATGCAATATGCATTCATTTTAGGTATAAATCAAGTCACTTCATACCCAAGATATCAGAAGAAAGTGACTGCACTCTACCCACACTGGTTTATCAGTGTGAAATTTGTGGCCAATGGTTCAATACTACAATGCAACTAGAGACTCATAGAAACCAGTGCCATCCCCACTATGACAACGGAATTATTTCATTGTATTGTAAGTATTTAACATAGTTAATATTCATTCTATGACATACTAACAATGCCTTTCTGTCTACAAGGATAACTACAGTGGACTAATGAAGCTTTTTAAATACTTAGCCATATGGATCGCGAAGTACATCACTTTATAATAAATCAATTAAAAAAAAACATCAAGTTATTTTATTCCAAACTGACACACTAAATGTATCATTTATGTTTTTATATAGATTTTTTTTTAATAAAATATATTTTCTATTATTTACTCAGAAGTTAATTGGTTGTCTGGTTTGTAATAGTGATAAATAAAATAAAGCTATATGGTTCTGTAAAAGTTAACTTTATCATTGATGCACATAAGTTATATATTTAGTCTTATATTTCATTAATATTCCTAGCTTATCCATTATCAGCTTCAGTTATCAAACAAAGCCACAATTTTATCATGAACCCTTAGTTTTGTAGATTTGATAAAAAATATAAATAAACTATTTATCCAATGTCATCATCATCCAATAACATTACCTTTCTTTTAGTTCACTC
>DVQP01000669.1:0-20315 GCA_018231745.1 Danaus eresimus
AAAGTTAACTTTTAAAATGTTGATACCTAAGAATTTAACGTGTACACATTTAAACTTAATTTTTTGCTACGGGTTGTATGGTTTCATAAAAATCGCAAGTCAAATTTGAGATAAAATTTGCATAATTAACTTAACCGGATCTATTAATATGTATGTTATTAACTTCTAAAACTGTAGTATTGCAATGTATTAACGTATTTAATAACTACTTATAAATTATACCACCATTTATTAAAATGGTTTGAGTATAGATAAACATAACTATTTTTTGTAATATAATTTATGACTAAAGTATAATATATTTTTGTCACCAGATTCTTCTACTTGTACCACTTCTCCTTCTATGCCTACCACTACCGATTCAATGGGCAGTACAGCAGCCTGGCACTGGTTACTTCCTGGCTTTTCATACAAGTAAGTTATATGATATTTATCAATTTTTATATAAAATTAGATCGATTCTTGTAGAAGCTAAGCGTATAGGTTTATTTTTTCCACAAAGCAAAAGTTCTGCGATTTCCTGTTAAAAGCTTGCGTGTTTGCTTATATGTATTCTCTAATAAGTTTTAATTTAACAAAAGTCTATTTATTCTGTTAAAAATAAATATTTCTAAACCTCAATTAAAATGAGTTTTTAATATTATTATTTAATCTGATATATATGTATGATATCTATTTTAATTTACTAAATATTGAAGTATAACATGTAAAGTTTTGTCTCTAACGTGTCCTACATTTATTATATCTATATGAGATTTATATGATACATCGTATGCGCCACATCGATGTATTTAAATAATGATCGTCTCACCCTGGCAGGACACGTTCCTATGTGTTTTATTACAGTCTCTCGTACGTCATCCTAATTACATATTTATTCAGTACTCTTTGACACCGCCGCCGGACTCGCATGTCCACTTAGATAAACTGTTTGTCTGTTTGCACATCTCGATATTAGCTTTCAGCTGGATGCACTACTTATTAATACTGACCGTCCAAAAGCATATCGACCCCACCATCATATAACGCGGGAACATTAATTGTGATTTACAATTAAGAGATTTCTATCTGTCTCCAAAAAAATTAAGCTTTATTTTTTTTAACTCCGTCCGTATTAGAAGTTTCACTTTTGATAAATATGTCCCGCGCTATTGTACGTATAGAATTTTTTTATAAGTCTATAGATTGTTAATTATTACCAGTGTAATATACAGATGGAAACACGAGCGAGTTAGATACAAATAAAGCAACGGTGACGGAGCGACGACGGTCGCGGGTCGCTGGGGATCAAAACGTTGATATTTCTCTCACACACACAATATATGAGACGAGCCTGTTGCTTATTATTTTTAAACTAAACCAGAAAGCCTCTTATCCGAAGAGGCCCCGGGCATTCGTCAGCGAATCACGTCCCCATACGCTATTATGACTTAGCACTTCACACGTCACCTTAGGAAATTCAACAGAGTCGGATGCGGCCTCCGGAATTTGTCACGTTAATAATTTCACGCCTTTCAATTTTAATGCCCCATCATAATTTTTTTATAATGTTTCAACGGAAAAATAATATTTCTTATTTTATCTAACGATCGTTTTAGGATGTTTGTATCATCGGCTTTGATATCAATTATGGAGGCTTTATACGAAGCTTCCTTTCTAAGGGGAAATATTGATATATTTATTATTTAATGAATATCGTCGACACCTACAGAGGAAGTGTCTGTATGGTGTTAATTTATTTATAGGGATGAAAGTTATCAAGTCAATGGTAGTATCGTTATACACAGGAAACAATTAATGAATAAAACAATTGTATTGTATAAGGGATGGCTGTGTGTGACGGAAGTAGTGGGGAGGTTCGATTTCCGGGGCTCGGAAGCTAATAACACGCCACCGACCGACTCGGGCGTCTCTCGACAGATATTGTGTTCTCATGTTAAAGCTATTTTAATAACAGCTGGGATTTACGAATTCGGTAACGGTCGGAAACGGTATAGACGATTAGTTTTTTTTTTATTCCTAAAGCCTTGCGTGATTTTTTATTTTAATAAAAGTCAAAGGAAAAAATAATAAAACGTTTTCTTAGACTTTCATTGATACATCATAATCCCAGCATCAAATCTGAGCGTCAGTTTCCATCGATATCAATAATTATGTACAATGTTTAGTTCAAAATTCATTATCGATTAAGAAAAGTTTGGCTTATAGCGAGAAACAATCACAGTACGATAATCATGTAACCGTAATATAATATTTTTTAAAGAAATTAATATTTTAAATTTATTTATGTATATAGTAGTTCCATATATATTGCAATAATTCATAATACATTTTGCTTTGCGTTATGAAGGGAAAGGCGGCCCGTCAGATAACAGGGAGAGGGACGTCGAAAAACAAGAATCCTACGCGGAATGCAAAGTGGGGCTTATCTAATAATCATCGAGCGTGTCAACTTATTAATAAAAATCATATTTCATGGCGTCCCAGGAGACGCGACTCGAATAGCCATAACAGATTCCCTTTAAAATACGCTACCGGCCTGCTGATAATTCCACGGCAGTTTTCAATATAAATTATAAATTAATGTGTGCATGTATATTAAAGCGTCGATAGATATAAGTGGGGCTTACACCGCTGGATTTTAGAATGTGAAGTTGTTATAGTTTTGAAAATTAGTTTCTTGAATTATCTGAAACTTAATTTACAAAGATAATGAAAAATATCCTTATATATTATTTATTAATAATATAATGTTGGTAAATCATTCATTTGTCCAACAGCGATGCTGATGGATCTTCAGATTTGTTACACAACCTAAATAAACATGCAGACGATAAAGTGGAGTGATCTCAGAGATCACCCGCTCGCCGTATATAACACTTAACAATACAAACTTACTAAGTATTAAATATCAAGTATAAATAATGTTGGATCGTCCTTTGATAATCTATAACAAGAGGTTTTAAGAGGCTTGAATTTTTAACTGTATATTAATATTTAATAGGGTTTAAAATCATTTATTATTATTTCATGCTACGTTATTTAAAAGTAACATGAGAAAGACCAAAATTAAAATATATTTGAATCAAATAAATGTTATAATTTCTATAGAAATCCAACTATGTGTATTATATCATTGTCCGTTATAATAATGTTCTGTGAAAATATAATAAGCTTCTATAATTTCTAAACATTCCCTTCTTCAACGTCGAGACAACTAAATAAATGGGATTTTTTTCGGTGAAATGTCTCCCGTCCGTCGAAAGCTCCTCGAGATACCGTCCGCTGTTTTTTCTTTGCATTTTAAATCAAATAACTTCATTTTCGTCACAAATTTTCTACCGTCTTCGCATAATCAACGCGCCGCCCGTAAAGAGTTTAAGTCAATTTTGCGGCATAAAAAGTTACATTCACAAAGAGTTTTTTCCTTTGTAAAGTTTGGACGGCCTTTGAAAGCCTCCTTATGTACCGAGTCCCCTATGATTACTCTGGTTGTATTACTCTAAGTCTATACTTCTAGGACCTAGAGTCTAGACCCTATTCACCATAGCCCCTTTTCTTTGTAAAATTTGACATCATTCAAGCCCGGCAGTCTTTAAACGTGCCGATTTTCCCAGCCTATTCATACTGCAGTATAACAGATGCCAAAAGGACACAATCTGTTATAAATGATCGGAAAATTGATAGAGATATCTTTTTTTATTAACGTACCTTTGATACCGTACCGAGGTAAATCTCAAAGCTGTTTTAATGGACGTACAAAAGGGCACCATCCTGTCCCATTAAATACAGTTCAAACGTTTGATCCCTTTTTTATATTTGCCGTGGCGATGATCATCGGACGTATTCTGGACGACGCGTTAATTAATGCAATGTTCTAATACAACAACCGGGGTTACGGGGACATTGATTCCGATATAATATATACAAGCATAGACCTATATATCATATATAATATGTATATGTTATGCATAAAGAAATTTCTATTTAAAAGTATTTATTTGTTCTATGAAATGCTTTTTTTTTAACTATTTCAAATGTTGTTTGTTGCGCCATTGAAGTGGGTTTATGTAGGCGTTATTATTTTCTCTCTGATAGTGAATTTTAAACTAAAACAAGCTAAAATATATTTCTGAAATGTTTTGACTCGGAGAATTTAATTATAAAAACGGTATAAAAAATACGGAAATAAATTTTGAATATTCCTGCTATAGTTATAAAGGTTGTTATGAAATGAATTTTCCTTTAAATTTACATGGGTTTTCTTATTGTTTTATCAACCTGCAAGGTTAGTTTATGAGTTTTCCTAAATTTGCCATAAATTAATTGGCATTAATAATTTATATTAACGATTTTAATTAAACCGTTCTGTCCCATTTAAATTAATAATGATTTATAAGGATTCTTGCAGGAAACCCGTAACATTCATCCGTAGCTTAAAAAAAAATAAGGGGTTGAGAAAATATAATTTCAAATAAAAGTTGAGTCGGAGCAGTCACAAGTTTCTTAATTAAAACTTACGTCTGGTGTCGTGAGGGGAGGGACCTCTGACCTAGAAATAAATAAATAACCATTGCTGGCCGTGTCACGATTCTCCCATTTATTTGTCTAAGCGAGTTTACTTCGACAGACGTCTCATATTGTGCTGATAATAGTTTCGATGTACGACTGTACCACGTTAAGAAAAAAACTATTTCATTCTATCCGTAACAGTATTAAAATGCATCTTTAGATAGTCACGTTTTCAAGAACGGATATATTCCATCGGTCAGTTTTTCTAAACTCTTTTATAACGTACTACGTTATTTCACTGATTCTATGGACTTGTTTTTTATGTTAAAAATGTTTGCAAATTTCGGGAATGGATTAAATTTTATTGATTTTCACTCGATTGTTATAAATTTTTCGTGAAACAATTATTTGTATCTAAAAACAAAACTATAATAAATTTTATCACATAATTGAATTCTAGAAGCATATATTTATACATATATTTTTGTTCTAGCATTCCATGCTGTACTTCTTCCATCACTATGAGTTGCCGGTGATACTACAGCAGGCTCATTTGCAGCAAGTTTTACTTCGCACTCACCACGGTATGGGTGGCATGATGGGCTTAGCAGGTATAGCTTCTTTAGCGAGTGGCGCCGCCTACCATGACGCTCCCGGCACTGGGACACAGGCCACACCACCTACCACTCAATCTACCACCCAAACAGTCCAAAACACTGTTCAATCGACCACCCAGACATCCCCCTCCGTATCAACCGTCCAAACGAATACGACTCACACCGGTGACGTGTCTTCCCGAGCTACTTCCACCGAAACTATAGCGAGTGAAACTAACGCTACAACTACAGACGAAGAAAGACCTGTAACAACAACAGCTGCTGAAGTTACAAACGACAAGAAGACGGCTGTCGATGGCATACAAATAGAAGTGATCAAGAGGAAGACTTCCCACGAGGATATTAAAGTTTTAAGAAGCACCAGTTCATCTGCCATTACAGAAGACACGCAGCCGGGTGGCACCAACGATATCATGAACATCAACGAACGGAAAGTTGATAGTTTGACACTGGACCGGAGACGATCTCAGACGGTTGGATCCAACGAACGTAACCCACCAGATGAGGCTGGTGAAGCATCTAACGAGAAAATGGCGCCCAGAGCGTCACCAGAGGCTGACGACTTAGACTAATACGAAACCGCTTCGATAACACGATTTCTACATGTATAAGTTAAATTTAGTCAGAAGACGGCCGTAATGTTATATACAAAAAATATAATGTAGTTAGGTATTTTAATGGAACTTGCTAATAGCCTTGAAATAGATATCCTCCGTGGTATAACAGTCGAACAATAATGAAGTGCTAGTTTGTTGGAATGATCTATACGGATTGTGTAGGACGTTATGGGTCTCTTCTCATATAGAACGGTGATTGTAGTTTAAGTTATGGCTGCCACTACAGCGAGTGTAAATATATAGATATCTATTAATATTTATTAGGTTTCTATTGTGTTGATGAAGTTTTTCATTTGTTACTTTGAAAACGCTTTAGTGATAGGTGCTGGAAGACGGCATGTTTTCATTCAGTGATTTAGTTCTATCTATCGTAATAAATATTTTTTTTGTTTAACACTGCGTGTTATTTAATCAAACCCTATTTATATGTCCTTCATAATAACATAATTTTGGCGCTTTTTAAAAAAATCTTTTTAACTTTAAAAGTAATCAATTCTATAATTGTTTTATGTAAGTTTTTTCTACAAATGTGTCAGTGTTTCGTCTACATAGTCTAATTTTATCTGTTGCTAACAAACTTAAAGTCATAAGTATTTTAGGTTCGAACAAATTATTTCATACACAGCTTAGTTCAAATAGTCCTATGATGATATTTACTAACGTTAAATAAATTTTGTCTAAATTATGTATTGAATAATCTATTAATGAAATTTCCTTTGCAAGTTTAGACGCTAAACATAAAAAATAGGGAATTTCCTCCCATTTATATAATACTTCTCTTGTAAATTGGTGTTGTACTGAATTTTATCGTTAATATTTCTTTAAATTATCTTCAAACGTCTCAAAACAGAAATTATTTAAATAATAATTTTCATTAAAAAAGTGTACTTCGTGTATCACTAGCCTTGATCCGAAACAACGTGGCTGATCAACAATTATGTGATAAATTATAATCCTTGGTTTTTTTATCTTTCAATATATAATTACTTAAGTTAATGCATCATTGCATTGTATATCTTATTTTTTTTTTGTGTAAAGGTAAGAGTACATTTTTAATTTTATAACTAGTTTACAGTATAATAAACTATCACTTAATAGCTAAGGTTCTGGTTTAGAGATTTAGAATCTTGGAACATTGATTAACTGCCTTGTAAAACATCCATTTATTATAATGAGATTTACTTTTATAATAAGTTGGTGAAAATTTCGTATAAATTCATATCAAAGTCAGTCAATCTCTCCAGAAACTTGTGCATCATCAGTAATTAATATTATTAAGGTAATTGATATTGTAAAAACCTCAGTAAAAGCTTTAACTTCTGTAGAGGTATATAATCAGGTATCAAAAATGAGCAATAATTAAATTCTTCCCGAGCTTTAAGTTTAATTTTCCTTAATCTCAAAGTAAGTTTAAGTCTTGTTCAATTATATGAACTTATTCCGTAATAAGGAAAATACTGCTAATATACTAATATAAGTAAATAAATTGAAAATACTACTTTTAGTCTCCGTCATAAAATATCTTCAAGTGAAATTCTGATATAAATTTTTTATTTTTATTGTTACGTAAGATTTATTTTTTTATTATATGTATTTTATATCATAACAAAATAACAGATTTAAATAATCCTTATTTATTATCTATAATCCTATATCTCCTCTAATTTATGAAATTTGATGGTTAAGGTAACCGGCTAAAGTTGCTCATGTATAAGGTTTTTTTAATAAAACAACAACAGACGTGGTATAATTTAATGAATCATAAAATATATATTGACAATGTATTTATTTAACTATACATATTAAGAGCGTATATTTTAATTCCTAACTCTATTTGAAGCTGTGCTTGTGTCAGCTGCGACGTAGAGACAGCTACAAAACAGAATGACCTGTAAGAAAAAGAAACATAATTATTATATATCACAAAATCTTATAAGTTTCAAAATGTTCAAATAAATACAAATTAGTGATAATAATAAAAAGTTTTAAAAACATGTAGGAATTTAATCTTCCTGTCTTCCGAACGCTCGACGATTTTCTCTTTGTCAGCTACGTGTATTCTCAAGCAATAACATCTCATAATGTGTGTTAATTCCCCAAGAATACGCGTGACCTCCAAATAAGAGTATCTTCATCACTCCAGCTTCTTTAGCTTTGACGGTCCATCGATACAGCCGGTGCAGACTGTAGTCTACAATAATAATTTAAGATTTACAAACTAAGTTAATATCTGTGTTCCAAATGTATAAATAACTAATGTAAGTTAAAAATAGAACATTCAGAAACTTAATTGAAATCATACAAAAACTGATAAATAGGTCATTGTCCAACTCAATAGGTGAAACGGAATCAAAATATCTCCATCGGTAGACACTAATCGTCGGGTCGCTTGCAACGTCACGCACGCCCCATCGGCACATCCGATAGTCCAGTAATCCGAACGGGATCCGGACATCCGAACGGATTTAACTGCGAACGAAACAGACACACAGCTGATTGTCGAGATTAAACGTAAGTCTACTGTTTTAGTGGGCTTTGTTGGACGCACGTTTCATTTGTCCACAGATTTACCGTAAACCAGTCCGTTGTGGAATTCTTTTTTAAGTTGGATATGCTAGTGGTTTAAATCTTCCTCTGGTATTGTTACATGTCTCAGCAAGTCTTTCATGTATTTAATTATCTCACGTATTCTATTTCACAATTATAAGTTAGGATCACTTCGGAATTTTGATCCATTATCGTAACTAAAAACTCGATGGAGAGTCTATCGATTAAAATGTTCCATTTCAATATAACAACTTTCACTAATCTACTAAATCTGTACTATTATTGTATAACAATAGATAAATCTTTGAAGAAACTCTTCATCTTGAAGATAAGGTAAAATGTGTTCCCGAAATCGAAAGATCCATATCAAAAGGCTTATTTTTATAATCGCATTGCCACCTCTGCTTGAGATGTTTAACCTACAATCGTCTAACAGTTTTCCTTAACCCTCTCTTTGAAGTTCGCTTTGTAGCCGACTCTTCTCTGTTCTCTGTTGGACCTGCACAGATTTAGATATCATATATATTTTCTATTACACTTACAAAGACAAAATATTCCCACAGTAGAATAATATATATATGTTTTTACATTATAAACGAAAATACTTTTAGTTTAAAAAAATATACAAAGACAAAGGAAATATATTATTATTAAAATTTTAAAGTAAAGGAATTATTGTTATGAATTATATTATACAAAAAAAAATGTCAAACTTAAAAGAACAGACAGCGGGAAAAAGTGTAAAGAGTGAAAGGTTAAATACTTTCAAACAGTGCAAATGAAATGAATATGAAAAAGGGAGAAAAGGGGGGAAAGGGGGAGGTCACTAAAAAGATTTAAAGCGAGCACGTTACGCAGACGGTCGCAACTACACAAAAACTACTCTAATAAATATAAAGCATAAACCACAATCACAAAGTAAACAGTCTGGCGCAGGACACTTGTTGGAAGATTTCATAGAACCTTACCGAAGAAAGGTTTGGAGTAAAAGACGTGAGATTTATATGAGCTCATTAAATACCGAAAAGTAGATTTAACTCATTTACAAATGACAAACTGAGAATATCATTGAGAGTTTTCTTAAGTTTAAATACCATTTAGATTTTACATCGAAAAAATAAATCTATAGCGATGTGGACTTTTGTTTAGTTTCCTTTTAATTGTTTTATTGAAATAAACAAAGTGAAAAATGTTATTTTTACAAAGTAAATTGAAACCAAAAAGTAAATTTTGAGTAACAAAATGGTATATATTTTTTTTGTAAATTTACCGCTATTCAATAACTCTTTTGAATATCTGTAATTATTTAGTGTGTAACACGTGCACATATCACAACAAACGTCCACGACCTCGGAGTTTTTGTTCATTTCAACAAAAGCCTGCTGTGAATGACTTTTTTGATTTTTATTGTCTTCCGTATACAAATTGTACAACGATTTATAATTTATTTTAACTTGAAAATGGTTACGAGAGCTTATTTGTTGAAGAGCGTTAAAATGTTCAGTGTCCGCCATTTTTATTTGTTGTAAGTAAAAGCTTTCGGCCGCTTACAATTCCTCCCGAGGCGTGCGGTCGCAAAAAGCAAAATTAATTTTAAAATACACCAAAAGAAATTAACTTTCAGTCGACGACTAGGGGAAAGGTGAAAGTTTCAAACGAGGGAACACTCCAAAGACTTAAAAATAATAAAGCAGACGTTAATGCCCTGACGAGTACAATTCACTTCTATATTGTTGCTTTGTGACCCAAGTTTAAACATATGATTTGTGCTTTATTTCGAAATTTCGCAACTGGAATCCTCTTATACGGTGTGGAAGAAAAATCCATAGAAGTTAAAGTTTATTGCAAACTCTTCGAACTTTGTTTTCATTTTATTCCAACTTGTTTAACGGCATTCTTTTGTTTGCCGCTATACGACATTCCATTTTTAATGATTTATGATAGAGTTTGTATGAAATCTAATTACAATATTATAAAGAACATTAAGATACAGATGTAATTAAGTTCCGGATGGTAAACGGTGATCATATTTCTTGCGCCGAGCAGTTTCGTATTTCAGACGTTTTAATTTTCTAAAGCTACCGTTCCCCGCGGTGCGCTTAAGTAGTCTAGGACAGTACAAACTAATTTTTATATATCTTTTTAAAGGAGCCGCGGATAATCGAACTGCCAATCTCAACGGTGAACAAAGGGGCTCGGATAACGCCGTATTAATGGAAAACTTTCATATTCTGTTGTAAGAACAAGAAAATTTAAATCTGAATATAAGTATCGGTAAATATTTTTTAATGTTCACCATAACGAAGGATAATTAATAAGACATCTTATATTAAAAGTCATCACATAATCCTTTGAAAAGCATATAATCTGAAAGATTATGTGAATAAAAAGTAAAATAGCCATTAGCAGTTCGCAGCTAATGTTTAAATTATAAGGAATAATTAATCGCCAGTCAAATGACTCCGCTAAATAGCAGCGGGATATTAGCATTTTAATAATAACTTTCATATCCGATACTGTCCTCGGTGAGGTTACTTTTATTGTGGTTTACTTAAAGTTTATTATTAACTGCTTGTATTGAATTCATATGATGTGTTTCATATATTACAAAGGTTAAAGATATCAGCCTTACCGAGAAATAGAAAAAAAAAAACAAAAAAATACAAAGGAACATTATAATAAGCGTATAGAAACTTAAATCAATAACGCAGAGATCTTTCGCTCCGTTAGTTGTTTTATATTTATTACAGCAATAAAGTACCTACATCTTGGTTCATTAGCATTTTAATTAGCTGTCACGGGGCAGCCGCACCTGGTTTCTTTGCCTATGAACGTTATGCATTTTATCCCGGGGTTAATTACTCTAGACGTCTTTTTGAACGCCGATAAAGAACGGAGGAACCAAACGATTTCGCTTTAAGAAGATTCAGTTACTTGAGTCAAGGATGTATTTAATAACTTATCTTCGTACTTATTGTCTTGATATAATATTTTCATGTAAAAAGTTCAATAGTACAGCATTTTTTGGTATAGCAAAATAATTTAAGATAAAATTTACATAGCAATTAAAAGTTTAATGCACTACATATACAAGTATACTGTCGCTCCATTAATCAAACTTAATTCCGTTTAAATTGTATCGCAGAGCCCGAAAGACGGAGTCACATCAAAGCCGTATCGAAATAATTCCCAACCCATAAATGAATGTTAATTACTATGGTGTTGATTTTCTTAGAGTTCACGCGAGGGAATACTCAATTACCTATCGAATTAAACTATACGGTATCACCGTCTGCTTAAATATATGGTGTGAGAATTATATACGTATTAATTTTATATGTCGATCTAATCATCTGGTGAACCAACATGGCTCTAATTACTTCAAAATGCTTTTAATTAGACTCGCTTTGCAAATTGTTGATTATACTTAAGCAAATGTAAATCTGATTATGTTTTATGGCATTAATATTTCTATGTACCATACAATATCCTGTAATTATATCCGTTAATATCCGCCACGTCTGGGTTTAATAAAAACGTGTCTTAATTTCGTTGTCCTATTTTATCCGAGCGGCTAATCTCGATGTGTTGACTCTCAATAAATAACTTCAAACATAATTATCTTCCACGATTTACCCTAAAATTGACGATTCCCTCAGAGGAATAGCCCGATATTGCTTGGCAAATTTCTTGTGCCAACAAAACCATCGATATCTCGATATTGGGGGTCAGTGTTTGCTTATTTCATTACGGCCGGATTGATTCTATCAACATTCATTAAGGAAGACGTCCTGTCGTGACAATGCAACCTTCCCTTTATGAAATTTGTTTCTTATATTTGGTATTAACAAATGTCAAAAGTTTTCGTTTCTCACACATCATTAGTTTTGTGACTGTTTGTGTTAAAGCTTTTATGTGAAATAATATGTTGTAATCTTATGTATTCTCACATAGCTCCATATAATTTTAAGTGACATCAGCGGCCACGTTGGCGGTAATAAATTTAAAATATGTTCCTTCCGCCAGATTCCCGTTGAATACTAAGTGGGTTAAACCAGAAAAAATATTTCTTCCTCCAGTTTTTACTATTTCCGAGACATAATTACCGGGAAATAGTGGAACGAATGAGAGAAATTGTTTTGCTCCTTTTTATTTAGATAATCGTTTAAGCTCTGTTTATTTTTATTAATTTCAATCCCTTCTAAATATTCATTACTCGTAGTGGAACATATAATTTATCATTAAGTTTCATTAGGTTGCTGAATAAGGAAGTTCCGTGTTTAGTCGCTTAAATCGCTGATGCAAATATAAGATACTTAAAACAAATTTGAACCTACTAAAAAATTCCATATTTTTTTATATTTTCTTATAATCCATAAATATTAAGATCAAATCAAATCATGTTTTGAATAACTCTGCATCGACCTCGATTTATAGGTAAGACAAGTTTTAATATAATCTCGAAACTGGTAATAAATAATGAATGTCTATCATTAGGAAGACAGGATCCTCTTTGTGTCAAAATATTCGGTAATTACAGAAACAAAACCTTCTTACGGCTTACAGATTTGTTGACAGGTTACGACACTTAACAAAATTTAATGTCATTCAAATTGGACGAGTGATACGAAAGAGTTATTTGATGTAACTTAATAATTAGTATCATTCAGATTGTATGATTAAATATTGTAATTTGACATAAACAAAAATTAAATATCATTCAGAATGAATGAGTGAATGAAGGAAATAATTTGAACTAAACAAAAGTTCGTCAGCGAGATCAGCCAGCAAATTTTAATTCTCAGTGAAGCTCTTAAGGGCGCGGTTTATTGCAGGGCAAGTTAATGTTTCGCGTGACTCGACTGCCAAGATATGATTTTAATTTCGCCAGCCCCTTCGGTAGGTGTCGCTAACTTTACATATTTTTGAGGGGAACAAATCTCGTTTGATGGAAAAGAATCTTGTAAACAGAGACAGTTAATGGAAATTCGGTTTTAGTATGCGACGACGTTAAATATGCATTCGATATGTGAGGTCGTGATGTGTTTACACGAACATGAATGAATTATTAATAAAGATTTCTTTTCGTGAACAACTAATATGTGTAAGATGTAGTTGAATAATGTAGATAGATATTCTTAGAGAACACGCAGAAAACTTGTTCAAGAATTAACTTAAATAAACGACAGACCGTGTTCGCTTATGGCGTGTCTAATTAAATTTAGACACTGGGGAAGTTTGCGTTGTGAAAGTTTATATTCAGGTGCGCTTTACCAGATAATGTATTACCGAGTACAAGACTGATACCCGTCAGTAACACGTACCGTACAGTTAATACTAAACTAGTCCGAGGGTTTCGCAATGTTCTCATCGATAAAGCGATGAGAACCGAGAAATTCCCATTAAGGTCTGCCGCATGGGACACTCTCAAAGCATTCCTAGTGTTAGGTTTATTGCGATCACCTAGTAGCTAGCAGCTAGTGCTAAGTGGATTGAAGTAGGGGCTCGTCTGTTCACTGTCAGCTGCCGAGACGGTAGGTGGCTGCAGCCTCCCCCTTCTGAATTGTGTTAAATAAAGTCAAATTGAGCAATAAAGGCTACCCGCAGTAATGCGATGGGATCGTGGCTGGGTTTGCTGCTAGACACTCATTTACAGTGCGGTATCCCATTGACCTTACTTTACTCTGAGCGCATAGAATACTGACTATAGAGCTTTTGGATATCTTAATATAAATCAAGAATATACTCATCGCCTCTAATTCTGAGTCATTTAAAAAATAAACTTTACTATTGTTTAGTTCTTTATAACTAGAATTACTGTAATAAGTTTTGACTTCATTGATAAAATAAAAGGATTCATTTGAGGCCGTCGTAATTTGTCATATCAACTAAATCTACTGCCGTTTCATTCTGCGCCGCCGTGAAATATTGAAGCAGTAAATAAAATTCATGCAGTTTAGCCTAAACAAAGTGACGAGGGTTGATGAAAGTTCCTTGCTATGAAACGACCGTTTTAAGCCAAGAAATCATCACTTTCATTACGACGCAGGCTTGACAGATTATATGAATTCAAGATTAGTTGTAGATTGTAATTGATAAATACGACCAGTAGATAAACTAGCTAAATGATATTACGAATAAATAGTTTCTAATTCTGGTATAAAATCAGTGACTAATATTTAATGTTAGTTGAGTTTGTACTAATTCAATTTAATTTTGATATATAAATAGTATACTATTTATATATTTACTATACTATTTATAATGGATGACTAATTATAGTTACGTCTTTGACGCCGAGGAAATCAAAGTAATACCCACATTTTTTCATTTGAATAAATTCGACAGTTAAAGTATGAAAGTGAACTAGAAAATGTTCTCATAATAAATAATTTCTCGGTAATGATAATTACTATCAATACAAAGTTGAATAGTATTAATTTAAAACCTATATAATCAGTGTAACCGAGCCGTCAACCCTATCTTAACAAATACCCCTTGCGCAGTTTTCTAGCAACATCTTGTATTTTCTGGTATCGCTACATTCTGCGGCTTTAAAATTCAATTTATAACAATTTGCTCGTAATCAACAGGGGAGGGGACAAAAATACTTTGAGACTTTATATCGCCGTCAGGCGTTTATATTGTTACGAATGATAATGAGATACGCATTATTTAAATATGCGAACATTTAAAATTGATTCAATTTACAACTCAGAGGATTATTAGGATAAAATAAATTTTAATTGGTTTAGTTAATTTGTGGTGATAATAATTGTCAACTGATTATCATGATCCATGCCTTAAATATCAACCACGTGATCAGTTATTAAATTTAAAAGATATATGAATATGTTTTAATAAAGAGTCATCGTTCAGCTTTTGATTGATGAAGTGATATATTATATGTACAAATATGTTTCACATTTATTGTTATAAATGAGATTAAAGAAAACGAGAAAAAATTATTCAGTTTTATACTATATATGTATTAATGGACCACTAAATAAGCGTTTAAGCCTTTGAAATATAAGACGTCTATGTGTAGCGATTGCAAACAAATTTAACCTCTTATAATAGTCTGAATCTGTTTCTAAAGTATAAGTAAAATAGAATGGTCTGTGTAAATTGTCGCTTCCCATCGCATCACTTGTCACAATAAAAATTCAAATAACTTGTACTCACGCTGTTTGTTGTCTTTTTAAAAATGTTTTTAATATTCCTCAGTCGTCTTTTGCCGCTCTATGGCAATTTCGTCTTGTTTTAAAGCAGGCAAATTGAGCTTTTTTGTTTATACAAGTTGAGAGCAGTTGGAGCGTTGGTAATCTCTTTTAGGTTTGTTGGATTTGAGAATGCTCACAGGGTATTCTTTTTCATTCGTCCCGTCAACGCTTGCTACTGTTTGTGCTCGTTATTCCGTTGCTTTGCCAAACGAGAATTCTTCACGGACGGACAGAAGTTCACTATGCGTGTACATTTTTAAACTTAGTAATGTTTCTCGCATTCTTTTATTTATAGCGTCTGCTTCTTTTATTCAAGCTCTGTTTGTAGTTGTCAGTGCACTTCGCGTTTCCTCCATCTTATTCCCGAGATACAACCAACTGAGCGATAAATTGCCTTCCGCAATTTCGTTTTTTGTTACATTCATTTCTGTCACATTTATTTGTAACGGATTTGTTCAAATTGATATCGTTCTTACTGAATAAGGGCTTGTTCTCAATTTCGAAACACGTTTTAAGATGCAGTTAGTTAAAACCGCGAACCGAATGCCAATTAGTGGAGTCAATGAGATCTCTAATAACATGAGTGTTCGCTAATTTCGCCCGACATCGTATTAACATCACAAAGCAGGCTAACAAGACGACAACACGGTCGCTACAAACAAACGACTAATTTAAACCGTCATCTATTACCATCTGCGGGATGAACAATTCGACTCTCGTGTAAGATTAAGTTTACTTATTTATTATTTAAATGAATTAACTTTATACATAAGTTAAGCTAGGACAAATCAACTATATTCTGTTCAATAATTTTGAAGTATAAACATTGTATTCATTTTACCGTCACGATTGATAAATGATTTTTTTATTTTTAAATTTTTGTTAAGCAAACAAAAAAATATGCGCAAACAACAAAGGTATGTAGCAAAGCTGTTTGAATTAAATTCAGAATGCAGTTGGAAGCAAACTCAGCCCGTAGATTTCATTTGAATTTGCCGGCGATAAAAACAACTGAAAATAATTCATAAAAGTGAGCGAAATAAAAGTTCACAATAGCAAAGACAAACGCGAGCCCCGGGCAGGACCAAATTATCTTTTTTCCTAGCGTCTTCGCTCTTTAAGAATTCTCTTTTAAATTGTATTTTGGTTATTTTCTTTTTGGCGTGCGTGTCCTTTGGCCGGTCACTGTCCTCTGCATTAATAACGTGCTTTAAGAAGCTCGTTTTTATATGAATCTTTTCTGATAAATGCGTATTTTCCAATCTGATTGTTTACTCAAACGAATGTTGTAAAGATAAGAGAAATCTATGATTTCTTACCACCCTTCTAATATAAATATTATTTCATCCTTAAAATAACATCTACGTTTCGGCTCGTGGATATACTTTATATTTATGGTAATACATTCGAGTACAAAAGTGTGTTTAATTTAACGGAACTGTACATAACCCTTGCTCGCTCCTTGTGTCTTATCAAATGTAAACACTCATTCCGGCCATTGGGCGCGAAATGCTTGTCTATTATTTTTATTTTCTCACTTGGTACATGATCCGTTTGACTTCTATGCGGTTTCCTTTTAAATTTTTCCCTATTATATTTATTTTCAAAAGTTTGTCTTCAAATGCATTCACATTATTGTTTTAATATCGACAAATGTTTAGCTTGACCGCAATAAGATGAACGACTAATTCTAGAGCTCATTTAATATACGTTAAAACATAATAAAAACCTCATTCCCTACTCTTTGTACTAAAAATGAAAAGAGTCTATTATTTTAATAACTTGGTCATAATATGTATACTGTATGACCAAGAAGTTATCACATCCACAAAATAAGACAGTTATGAAAAGGAATTTGTTTGATTTTTACTGTTCTGTCACTCGTATTACGGAAGACCATAACAGTGTTAGCGGGCAACAGTACTGCGTTTTCTGTAGCGGCCGTAAAAAAGCAATAAAAAAGGAATAAATCCGAGCCTCTACTCTCCCCTATACTCCCCTTAACTCCCCTGTCCTTCCTCTATTATTATTATGAACACCAAAATATTACTCCGACATCGCTACACAACCGCCCTAGAAGGAAAACTAATTGATGGCATTTTCCTCATCATCCTAAAATATATATTTTTTCTATTTGAAAATATCACATAATTTCAATAAAGTGTATTGAAAAATAATAATATATCTACTAACAGACGTCTGGTTTATTCTAAACAAACTAATGAACGTTTTAATTACGATTTAAACATACATTTCACATTAGATGTGGCAAACACCATCATTTATGTCTATCCAAATCGGTTCGTTATATTTGGTTAGGTTAATTGAAATCTCGGTTAATCATCATAAGTCAATGTAATCACCTTATGCAAAATGTATTGATAACGAATAACATTAAAGCTACCATCACAAGCGCAATCTGTTTTCTATTAAAATTTGATAATAAATGGATAATGACAGTGTGAAGTTAGTAGCGGTTTACTAAACTTCTTATTTGATGAAGATGGCTGGGACACGAGGAAGTTTGCGACCATCACTGAACCCTAATGTCTGTACAATATTTCATATCGCAAACTATATGGTGCATCCTATTTCTGTGCTTATTTCACTCACGTAAAACATAAATTCGACTGAACAGTTTTCCACTTAAATAAATAACTCGAGTTTCCGTAATAACTGAGATTTTAAGTTAGATTGATATTGTTTTTAAATCAAATATTTACAAACAGACGACATGCATTGTGTTATCTGTACTTATTTCGGTTTCTTTATTTACATTTGGTACTGACGTACTAATCGAATAGATATTTAAATAAGTTTGTTATAAGTATAAATATAGCCCATACTATGACTGTGTATAACTTTCTTAAATGATCTGAAAAGGGAACCCAAAGTTTTCTATTTAATTCATTTAAGTGCTGGTTTGGTGAGGGTCGTTCAGTACTGGAGCGCTGTATCGCTGTATTTGTACATAGACAATTTTATTTTCCGCTTTTTGGGTAATCAATAGGGGAAACCCGACGCGCTTAACAACGAGACGGGAATGTACCTTTATATTATAGCCAATATTATTAAGGAATTACGATGCGTTTATGTCAATAATACTGATTATATATCTTATAATCCTATTTTTATACAGTTACTTTGTAGATATGTATATAATACTTTTAACTACGATACCATAAAGCTAAAAAATATTTTCGATGAAGTTTATAACGGAATATATTTTTTATCCCACAATGAAAGCTTCGGAAACGCAGCAAACGAATACCGAAAGGGACGAATTATTAAAACCTGATAAATTATTTCCACCAATTGATTCAGACGATGGTAACATCGATAACAATCGGAATGAAAGCGAGAGGCGAACCGTCTCAAGAGGATGATTGGACTGTGTAATACGTCCGCGACGGTAAACGTAGCAACTTCAACGTATTTGTGGAAGCTTAGGCCTTCGTTCGAGAGCATCTCAAATTCCGATACCAAATGCTTCTTCAATTTCCCTGGTTTTTACAGCTGTTTACATTTACAGCAAAAAATAGTCACATGTATATAACATGTGTAATCATGCTTTTGTTTAAATTAATTTGAATTTATGAAAAATGTTTGCGTTACACGTGGCTGTGTCGGAGAGGCAGTAGTAAATTTTGATACCCGATCAGGCGGCAACGAATCTGGCCGGTGCTTGTGTGGCAATAACTTTCAATTGGCTAGTTTTTTTGCACACTGCCTGGAAACAAACTATCCGGGATTAAAATGAAAAATCCTGGCAGGTTAGATAAAAATCTGAATATAGGTTTTTACCGTTTTTTGAAAATAGTTTCTATAACTCAATGCAATTTTAGTTATTTGTACATGTGTATTTTATGTGTATTTTTTATATAAAAATGTTTAAACGATGTCTTTTAGTTTGGGTTAATGTGATCGATTTTTTGAAGGATAAGAAATAAAAAAGATAATATATTTGATTACGATTTGATTAAAAGAATATATTCCTTCATGATACAATAAAAAGTCCAAAAAACCAACAGTTCGCTAATTAATTCAACAAAGCGGCCATCGACTAATGAGTCGGCGAAGAATAAGCTATGAAAGTATCGTGTGCGGCTATCCATTAGCACATTAGGGATCTTTGATGAAGTAAAATAAACCTTATTGTAATATAACAGGGTATATATTAGAAATATCAGGACACGTTCCTAATGAACGAAAAGTATATGATAAATAACGGGCGTGGTCGAGAATCGAAGTGGATTAGTCGTGACATATCTATTCCATTTGTTTTAAAATTAATTTTCATAATACAGGAATATTATAGTTCGAAGCTTTATTTAAAAGACACAGTTTCAAAGAAAGTTCGTTGATTTAAAAACATTGCTGCTTTCATTCTAGAGGTGATGATGTTTCAATACTCATTTGATTGTATTTCGTTAGACTTATATTGTTTTTCATCGGTTCAAGTTGGTTTGCTTCTTTTTTGGGGATTTTGTGTGAATGTTTCAATTTACGATATTATTTTTTAAGGATTATTATTTATCAAGCAATTATAAAGTTACCAAGCTTGGTAATCATTTATTATTAACAATATATTCTTAGAGTTGTGGCGGCCTAGTGGTTAAAACCTGGCAAAAATCTGATTTTTCCTAGTTATGTACTTTCTAAGAGTATTTATACACCACTGACTAACGGTGAAGGAAAACACTGTGAGGAAACCTGGACTTATAAGTTTGAAATCGCCACCCGTCTTGAGCAAGCGTGGTGATTAATGCTCAAACCTTCTCCATGTAAGAAGAGGCCTT
>DVQP01000670.1:0-20310 GCA_018231745.1 Danaus eresimus
AAAAAAACTAATGTATGTCTGTTTAATGCATTAATAAGAATTTATTGGAATGTATTTCGTTTAATGAGAATAATGGATTATTTATAAACAAATAAATTATTATAATAACAAACTACAAGTAAAAATTGGTTAAAACTTTAAGTAAACAAGTTTTAAAAAGTATTTCTCAGTTTTTAATATTATTTTTACATATAACAGTTTATAAGAAAATATTTTTATCTAGAAAAATTTATCAGCTTAGATCTAACGTAATATTACGTAATTATATAATCATGCATGAAAAATATTTTAACATTTTACACTGAAAATAAAGTTATACATTTTATTTTACAACCAAATTTCAGCTTCGTATTTTATACATTTGTGTATCCTGATTAGTTAATCTTGTTAATCTTCGTTTATGGTTACTCAGTTATCAGTATTGAAATCAAAATTATAATCCGATTATTTCATAGATATCAAGTTACATGGACATCTGCCTTTTTGGAAATGTAGTGTATAAATTACAGAAATTTATATTACCATAAAAGCAGACATTGTTTTGCATATTACAGTTACTTATACATGAATTAATTATTAATTTAGTGATATAAAACTATAAATACAACAGTGAAATTACCTAACTAATTATATTCAATAAAAAAAATACAAACTAATAATACTTGAGCTTGATGCATATTATTTGTTTCTTTAAGATAACTTTCATAGGTAAATGTTACTTTGTCTTCGGAATGAAGCAGAATATGTGTAGAATCGTTTTAGAAAAAGCTTCCTTCTTTAAAAAAAAGAACTATCATATTTGATTTATTAAATAAATATTGCGATAATTTTTTTGAGGTAAAATTACCAAAACAATTAAAATCTATACCAAACAACATATGTATTTTTTAATTTATATTCGGCTATGTTGATTAATAATTATCGCTATTCGAATATCTAAACTGTTTTTATGCAAAGGGTCTATCATATTCGAGACCAGGCAAACAGACCTTCGGTCAAAAACTATAACATTGTTGTACCAAATTTGTATGTATATAAGAAAGAAAAAGGCAGAGATAATTGATAAATATATAATTTAAATTTCATGAAATTAAATTTGTAGCAGTAAAAAGTATTATAAAACTCTTATTTATTTATTTCATTAATTCATTACGAATGTTAAAAAATTATGCTAAAGGAAAATGTATGAATTTTAAGCCGGTTTATTAAAACTTTTTCTGTAGTTTCTTAAATAAAAATGTGAGATTAGTATCATGGATATTTGAGATTTTTATTGCAATATTCTTACCATTCTAAAAACTACAGAAATATAGGTGACACTTATGAGATTTTACTCAGGGGAAAAAGGGTCTTGGCTTGTGGCATTCTCACTATTAGCAGCTGTAATAGCTACTGAATGCCGGTCTTCTATGAGAGGGTGAGAAGTTACAGCCAAGGTCATCCCAGCTTATATATGAGCAGAAACCTCACTAATTAAAATTCATCTACCTAAAACTACACATACAAATAAATCTCTTGGCCTAAACTAATCCAATATTAATTATATTCAGCGATAAACTAAGTATAATAAGACATAATAAATATATAGTTTAGTTTAATCCACAAAACGTTTTTGTAACCGACACAATTGGAATTTTTACAAAATATTTTTAGTGTTTGACTTCAGGCGATATAAAAAATAGGTCTGAATTTTTGCCGGGTTAGATATTCCTGTCTATTTTAATACAACAATTGAACATTTGGTATATTGTGGCAAAAAAATTCAAAAATATGTGTTTTAATATTCGCCTCAAATTATTATGAAAAGTAAATTTTTAATTATTTGATATCGACTAATTTAAGTATAGTGTGATGCTATGGCGTGTGGCGTCATGACTATAACGAAAGTTTTAACTATTATTTTCAATCCACACAACATAACGTTGTAGACAACACCGAACGCTGTTTGTACTTTGTGCAGTTTTGCTTTAACAATACTTCAAAAGGATACCAATGCCTGTATTTTTCGAACGTCTGTCTCGTTATTTGAATGGCTTTCCAATGCAAGTTCCCTTTTGTAGGTATTTATGCATTTAGTTTAGTATTTTTTCTTTACCAGAGAAATGTATTTTTGTTTTTTTTTTTATAACTATGAAATATTAAAACTTAATGTTACATGGATATCACATTTTAGCTGACGATACTTGGAGTAAATATTTAAAGTAATACTTCATTTCCTTCAATTCTAAGACTTTAAACCTATAAAGATGACTTAGATTTTCATCTTAGACTTTCCATAATATCTGTTAAAAATTGTTAATATATTAATACTTTTCATGACAAAAACAGTATTGTAAATTGAACGCAAAAATGAAATTCCTTGTCCACCTCAAAGTCCACCGCTATTATCCATTGTTGAAGCCAACTTGAATACAATGATAGTAATCTCTTCGACATCTGCGTCTCCCTATTTCAAATTGTCAGAGATTGATCGAGATCAGATTACATTGATAGTATTGTAATGTCAATTCATGTGTGACCATTTAACGATATCTTGTATTTTTTGTCACTCTGAAAATCTTTATTTCTTTTTGTTTCCGTGCTCTTAAATTTAAATCTCATTTTACCTTAAAGCTCTTAGTTAGCTTAGCTGATCTATAACAATAAATATAAAACCAATGAAATATTAGCTCACAGATCTAAGAAAGTGTTAAAAAATTTTATATTATCGAATTAAGAGTTTTATTTAATAAAAAAATATTATTAAAATGAACCCTCTAAGTATGCAAAACTTTACGGCCCTTTGATACTATAAGTTACACATTTAATCGATATCAAAAAGTTATTCACGTTGAAAACAGGAATGCATTATTACAAGACCTTATTTTAAAGAAAACAAGTCATAGCAAGAGAGCGTACCGTGTTTTAAAATTAAATAATTATTTACTTTCCTGAGAATAATGCACAGAAATTTAAATAACTTCATAAATGGAAACAAAAACGTAGCTATAATTTTTGTTCCGTCAAGTCTAGTGTTACATATTTATATTTTATATGTACATTTTCAAAATATATATCTTTTAATCAAATTTATTCCATATATAGTTTTAATTATAATTTCTAAATAGTAAAAACAAGTTTCTTTAACTGTATAAACAAAGAAACATTTGCTTACTTTCGTTTACGTATTGTACCAAATCCTTTAAATAAGAATCATTCGCTTGGAAGGAGAAATCCCTTTGTAAAGTCCCATACGACCGCCCTTCTCTAAACTTATAATAATGGAATTCTCCGGGATTAATTGTGTTATTTTTGTAAGAGCGCTTTTGAAAATCGTTGAGACGTCATTAATATGTTATTACAAGTTGTGAATGTTTTTTTGTTCAATTTGTTTTCGTAACAGTTTTTTTCGGGACAATATTTTGTTACAAATGTTCATTCAGAATCAGAATCAAAGACTCTTAAAAAATATTTTTGTACAACAATTCATGACATATTCTTTACTATTCATACAAAAATATTTTATTAATAAAATTAATAAGAGATAGGCGAATTCCAACACACTTTTTTTTTTAAATGTAACGAACGAAACGAGCGTTTAAATTCTAAAATTATGTTCAAAAGAACAAAGAGAAGAAACGAGGATGCTAAAAAAAGGTATGACCTGAAATATTTTTTATATTATTTTAAATATTTGAAAAATCTTTGAAGAATATATCTGAAAACTTCTAGCTACATCCGACATTGTATGTTAGTAAAACTTTGTTTCTCGCAGCTAGATTATACACACGATGATATCCAGAGCAAACAAAGTACATTGACCTAGTAACAAGTAGATTAAGAACACATTGCCTCAACTAAAGCCGATTGAAGAACTCGGTATAAGAGATTGTGTACAGAGAGGCTTCGATAAACTATCCCTAGATTTAAACAAAACTTTAAAGTAAATTGGCAATATTGGTTTTTAAGACTATTTACAGTACATATCTAATGTTAAGTAAATAAAAGTTGTCAAATTTAATTTTAAAAAACTTCTTTTTATATAACCTCACATCTGTCAGTTTATTTTTGATATCTTAAGTCACATAAAAGGTGTGAACTAAAGATTTATTATATGCTACACATATTTATTTAGGTGATTTATATCTTAGAGAAATTCTGTTATATAATATTTTACCGACTTAGTTTGCAATCACAACTAACATATTGATGGTCAAATTGTTAGGCCGTATTTATACTGGTAGACGTCCGAGGAATCAAGAAATGGGATTTTTTCTTTACAGTATATACATGCGTCTATAAAAATTCTAGATTGGAGAGATTTCTTCTCTTTATAATAATAATAAAAAATAAGGAATAAATCCACTTTTAATAGTAATAAAACTAGTAATGAACATGCATCGATTTATTATCCTATAACCTGTGTCAAACTTTTTTGGAAAACTGTAAGGACATTTTGATTAAAATTTTATTCGGTTGAAATGTGTGTTCCTATATGGTTTGATTGCATGTCTTTTGAGAATTGCTAAATATAATGTAATTTCTATAAAAACTCCCACACTGAACTGATATTTTATTACTTTATAGCTGTTGTCTCACATTTCATATCTACATAAATCGTTACTGCTTGACTTACTATGGTTAATGGTTGAAATGAGGGGACGGCTTTGGCAAGTGTGAACATTATTTTCGTATGTTCACAAAATTTCTGAACACATTTATAAAGTTTCATCCCTAATCGAAATGTAAATTTTAATATTTATATTCGAATTAATTAAATAGACATAAATTAATAACATTCGTGAATATAAAAGTAATATGCTTTATAAAATAATTACCAAATCTAGTAGTTGTCTTAAATTAACATATTTAGTTGATTCATCATAAATAACATGTAAAAGAATACATAAACGTGCACGAAGTTTTTAATACTCAAGTTCGCTTTAACTGCTGACGTAATTTAGGTCAGCTACAGAGGAGGTGCAATAAAAGCTAAACTTAAATCCCCAAAAAATGTAATATGCTCGGCAAAATTCACTGAGAGCTCTAAGTATTTTCACGTTGTGAAAGGTGTGCGTGAGTGACTGATATAAAACAAAACAGCGTGAACATTTAGACAGAGCCGGTAATAACTCACTGGTAAATACTGATAACAAAAATGATAAATACTTCTCTATTGGGATATAAATAAATTTCTATTATAAATAAATCGTCTGCTAGTGAGCTATAATTTTGTAACATCTGTATTACTTTGAACCAATGATTAAAACCGGGAGTATTTTAAATTCTACTAAATATAATTAGGTCAACCTAATCCAGGTAACTTGTCCAACTTAATACTCTAAAATAAATTGTTAATATTCAAATTGAATTTTATGCGAAATGGAATTGGACACAAGTAATATTAATTTAGAGAGATAGTAAACCTGTTATGACGATGCCACAAATACTTCCTAATGGATGATCTCTCCTTTGTGTATTCTAACGTCTGTACAATGGCGAATATTGTGAGGAATATTCTGATATAGTGACATGTCATGACTTAATCACTACAAACTCAATACAGCTAACGAAATTCTAAGTGTTCATATATTATGATAAACATGCAAAAGACGAAAAGGGTCTTATGAGTTTTCTTTTGAGCTACGAAAACCAAGGATTGGTAAAGTTATCAGAATATACTACCGGAATATCTACATGTATCAGGTCATTTTGGACCATGAAGACTGCAAGACTTATGTAAGTTGTCGTCTCATACCGCTATTGTACGAGACTACAATAACTGTAAACCCTACTGTGACCAAAGGAAACAGACGTATTAAGACAAGATATGATTCATAACCTTTTACATTATTTAAGAATAATCTTGAGAGTGATTTCATTTTAGTAAAACTCGCGCTTCACCTACAATACTTATAAGTATAAATACTCATATAACAACAACTGCGCAACAGTACCAAATTATGGATTGTGATAAAGCAGAAGTTAATTTACGTTAATAACGCCGAATCTAAATCATATCAAAGTCCATCTTCTATGTGATAGAAGTTTTCTGGGGTAAGTTACTTCCTTTGAGGATTCACTTTACGTGTGTGCAATAAAAGTACATTGTAAAGTCCAACGAATTTACAGTCGAATATCTCGACATCGGAAATATCTTGTGTTATAGCTTCCTTTGTGTTTTCATTGCGACGTTTACTTTGTCTCTTGTTGTCTCTGTGTTAAAAATGTGAATTCGTGACTTTACATTCAATTTTACTTTTAAAGACATTCTTATATGGTTTATCTTTTTTATAAGGAATGTGAGGTAAATAAGAACAATAATTTTTTAAATGAATTTTCATATGGTACAAAAGTGTGCTGTGCCTTAATTAATATTAGAGTATCCTTTAAAAATAATTCAGATTTTATTATGAAAGAAAAAATTAAATAATTTTGAATTATATACAATGGTTTTACTGAAAAAATTAATAAAACGATAGTAAATTTAGAAAACTTCAAATAAAATAACAAAGCTACACTAATGGACTTTTCAAGTTGTGACTCAAACATAATTTTAGATTATTGTGTCGTTGAGATGAAGTCGTTAAAATAAACTTTCGTTTAATAGCTCACATTGAAATTTCATGCATTATATAGAGCTACATGTCACACTAAAAGCAGTTGGTAACGAAAAATTACTATCATTAGTAAAGTTATTGCAATATTGAAAACTATTTAAAACCTCTTGTGCATTGTTCTGATTAATATCATAGCGAAACAAATTATTTTAAATAATTCAAATTTTTTGTATTTTTTGAGTATACTCGTTATAGTTCAGCTGTTAAGATGTAATACGTTCGAATTAAAATTAAGTAAGATTTAGATTCCCTTGATAATTGCTGAAGGTGTGAAATATGCGTACCTACGAGTAAATATTGCATTCTTAAATGCAAATATGCAATATGAATATTATTGCTTTCCAGTGTAGGTTGATCCTAACATTCTGTTGTAAACGCTCAGATATTCATAGGTTTAATAATAGTGTGCTAGTAAATTCTTTTTTTGCATCAATTTGTTATAATTATGTGACTGTTAGTAACTTATTTTGAATACAAATTAATGAGAAGGCTTCAGGAAGGGCATATTGTGTAACACGATCTTAAACATATAAACTGAACGACGCTATGATAAATGTCGTGAGAAAAATTATATGAACTCATATCAATAACACTATCTTGCAATTTGATATGATTGCTTTCTCCAAGGCTCTGTGAGTTCATCAAACAAAGCCTTAAAGCCGCTTATAATGTCGTCGATAAAAGAGTATAACTTTCTCTATGACAGCTGATAACAAGAACAGTCGTGTTGGTAAATACTATATACTATATCTTTAAAATAAACTTAAATAAAGCTCGAACGTTTTGTTCATTAAATATATAAAAAATGTTTTGATGTATGCTGTTGTTTCTAAACACAGGTATTATACAATTATACTGACCTATTTGGTAATTCTGTCGTTACAATTACTTATGTATAAATTAAATGTATTGTTTTACTTAAATTAATAATTAAAAATTAATACTATATACATAAAAGGATTTCTTGATTTTTTCATTCCTTACTCTATAAGTTTAAATTTTAAAATTGTTTGTATTTCTTATATTTGGTTTCATAAAAGCTTCTGGGATTTTTTTAATATAAGTGTAGAATTTTTTATTTGTTCGAAGGTGCGTTTGGTAACACATTCTCTTTGTACGTCATTTAATTATCTACGCCGAAATAAGCCGATCACTCACTGAGTCTTCACGCTAAACAAACAAGGGGTTCCGATTTATGGACATAAGGTTACTAGATGGAACACTACAATAAATAAGTTTCAAAACAATTTATAAAAGTTTAATTCTACATAATATAGATAGAAACAAGTCAAAATAAGTCAAAATTTTATTACAAAAATTTCATAAATGTTTAGAATACATAATAAATATATGATATCTGCTATTTATTTAATATCTGCTTTCTTTATAAATTACGTTTATTAACAAAAATACACATTTTTGAAATGAAATTTAACATCTTTGTTTTGTTCATTTTATACATGCTTGGAATTGGACTAAGGCTGTTTAATTTACCCATTGATTGCTCATTCCTGGGGTCCCCATTGCTATGTAAAATATGTAAGGGTGCATTCTAAGGGATGTTTACAAAAGCTGAGAGTGGGGTGCATTAGATAAGATATGGAAATATTATTATATAAAATAACAGCAGATTTAATATAATATGTTAATAGTGTTCGCTCTTGGGTAATAAAGTCAACTATTATTATCATTGTCAATTTAAAAATGAAACGTATGTGTTTTTTACATAAGTTTAATGTAATTAATATCTCATCGATGTTGAGCACATAATATTGTAATTTGATTAACTGGTTTCCAATTTTTACAAGAAAAAGCATAACAATTACGGTTTTGTTGGTATGAAAGACTTCATATATTCTACTACTATTCTACTACCAAGCTAACTTTTGTATAAAAATTTCAAGGCCAGACATCATCCAACAAATCTATTCGTATTTTATTTTATATCTATTTACACAACTATTGCCGCTTACTGAAAAACAAAGCTTAGTTTTTAAAGAACCAATTGAAAATTATACACACTTATGTACATAACAAACTCTGAGTCCAGTGAAATCAAATATAAAGTGTTCTATCTGATTTTTTATAAAAAAATCTAAAAACGCGTTTTTAGACGTAAAATTGTTAGAAAATATAGGCCTAATTAGAAAAAAAGTTAGTATATTTTGGATGAAACCATTTCCGTACTTCACCACTAATTGAGGGTTGGTGACCATAAAATTCTTTACTTAATTCTTTTCCCTTCAAAATGTCCTAAGCACCCCTAACATAAACTAAACACCAGGTATTACGTGCAGAGCCCCCATGGCTGTTATAATGCTTTGCTAGTGGTGTATAGGACAGGAGAATGTCTTTTCTGGAAATCTATGAGACGGTAAATTTTCAGAACAGGAGTAAAACGTAAAATTTATTGTAAGATAAAAGAACCTTTTCTTCAGATCATACCCTTCATCTTACTTTCGCTATTTTCAAATCATTTTATTATGTAAGTATTTAGAATTTCTAAAAAAAATATTTCAGTCACCCTGTTATATGATCGATTTGAATTATAAATTACAGATATATAAAAAATATTTCATTAATAAATATACTATTTTATTTAGTCAGGTTTAAATTAAAACAGTCCTGATTTATTTTACTCAGGCATTATTCAGAGAGTTGTGGTAACATTTTGCTGTCAAAATAGATTCCTGCTACTATCCGCTTAGGCTTATAAAATATACCCAATGGTACGGTGGGCTTAGCAGGGCGCCTAAAGCATAATTTCACGGACCGTCGACAGTACTGTCTATGTAATAAGCACTGTTTACTATGAAGTCTTTTTTTACCTATCAAGGGAGCGGAATGAGATAATAAAGCGAGAAATTGGGACTTTTTAAAAATATTACCAAAAAAGTAGAATTAAATCTGGAGAGGGCAGTTTATTAATAGCGAAGATAACAACAATATCTTGTATTTCTACAAGTTAAACATCAACTGTGGCGTAGAAAAATATTTATTACCTCAAAACCACCAGGGAGATAGATCAAGAACCTACATAAAATGATGACATCAAAAAAGCAAACAATTATAATAAATTTTTATATTTGGAATTAATTTTATAGCTTATTGTGTATGTTATTATATGAATGTCTTTGATGATTATACTAATTGTCATCTCTAATTGCTCTAATTTAGTTAAATTAGTCGAAATCAGCTTTCCAACTCGGCTTTGTTGTTTAATGGTGACAAAGTTATTATTGCAATAACAATTTGCAACATTTGAAATATTGTTATATTAAAAAACAGTACATAAATGTAATTCAAATTCTATATGAAGTCACTTGCTGTGTTGTTAATAGCATTTTTAAAATCAATTTAACTTTCAATTATCCCTCAGTAATTTAACTCTTTTTAATTACATTATCGATATTCTTTCAAATCATAATGCTACAATTCTGGTTAGAAAAAACACAAAATTCGACATAAATACACCTTAAATTTAGATATTGACGAAAAAGTCACAGGGATATGTATATAAACTTATTTATTTGCTCTTCGAATACAGAAGTAACTTTTTATAAAACAAAATATATTTTAATTTATTAACGAATATATTACATGTTTTTTGAGGTACAAAAAAAGTATGTTAACAATAAGAAAATGAAAATATATATAGAGTTGTGGTATGTACAAAATATTAATTATTTTGATGGTTATATTATATGGCAGCTTAAAATATGTTTCATTTAATATACTAAAGAATACATTTACATTTCGAACCACTTACAATATTCGCTTAGGCGATAGTTCTTCCAACTGATAAAAATTGCGAGCGTGTCAATGTTATCAGCTATCTCGTTTCGTAGTTCTTTTACAATTCTAAGTGATCGATGGTATACGGTATCAGCTATATATTATTTAAGTGTTCGGACATAAAAAATGGTAAGTTCGAATAAGGATTTCGGTTTGGTAAAGTATTTATGTTTAAAAAAGTATTCAAGTGAACCAGTTAGATCATCTGAGAGTTATATAGAATTTCTTGTACTATTTATTTAATAACATTGGAAATAAGGACAAATGACAAAACTACAATAAAGATTCATTAATAATTTACTTGATACATTGATAGAGTGACGAAAGTATTTGACATATTAGGAATAAACGGAATTTACAATAGTGGTCTGATAAAACATCAATCAATCCACGAAAATTCTCATTAGCTATATTTAATAGGGTGCTTCCAATTCAAATTGTATGTACATGAAATAATAATACTGTCGAGGGGATATATTCTTTAATAAGACCAGTATAAGTATTATAATCGATTGTTCTAAAAATCATTTAGATTGCAGAAATGTGCCTTGAGTTCTAGTCAACGCTCGAGGGGACATGAATGACAAATGACGGTGATCGTTTATCTTCTTAACTGTCAAAGGAGCCAATCAACACACGTGGAGCCCTTATACACATTTACAGCTGTTAACAATTTTAACAAATATTATGATGCTTGATTTCGTACCTGAAATAGTCGTTAATTTCCATAATAGTTTGTGTGCGAAACAAAAGAAATGCATTACTATTATATCAGAATGTTTCATAAATTGAAATGCAATTTGATAACCATGTTATTAATATTATTTATCTACCGAACAATTTTCAGTATTTCCTATATGCCAAAAGGCTTTGACTTATCTATATAACTATTTAAAAAAGGAGGATACAAAGTTATGAAGATATCAATTAAGTGTCTCGGCTTCCAATAATTCTCAAAGTCGGGCTTTAGTTATGATATACATCCATTCAACTGATTTATTTCTTGAATTTTGTTTGATCTCGATTTTCATATTCTAAATAATGCATGTGAAAAAAAAAACTTTTCTCTTAAAGTCTTAATCGATGTCAACAAAGTTAATAAGTTTTTAGGTTCCATTTTTTTTTCTCAATTATGTTACCCAATTAGCGCATTGATTATTCCAGATGGTAGACGCAAGACCACGAAAAGTAAATTCAAACTTCTCACCTAAACACACTCCTATATAAACTTTTGTATGGTAGTAAAATTTTCATAATTCGTATGTAATATAAACATATATATAAGTATATTAACGAATGTAGCATTCAAATGTTTTAAAACAATTTTGAAATTAGTAGTCAGTTGTCATATGCAAAACTCTTACAATCACTAACATGAAATAAAATTACATTTTGATTATCCTTACTCGATTAAGTTATTCCTTTTCTATGATTATTTTTCATTAACGTGAAACAAATAGATTTGAGTACTACAAAACAAAACTCAATTCGATCTTTATTTTTATTAAGATTAGAATGACACATACATAGTCCTGTTTGATAGTGTAAGGAAACATTGTGACTTTATGTGTCCATTTACGAGTTCAATCACAATAGAGTGATTCAAATCTGCGAAACAAAAGCACGCAACTTCGACATTCAGATCTAATTACTAAAGCAGACTGTTTTGAACGTGCACTGAGTATTGTAATAATGTATTACATAATAGCAAGAGTTCGTGAATGTAGTAACTTTACCAATATACTAGGCTGCAGTTGGAGAGATTCTTTATTATCGAAATACACTTACAGATTTTTAGTCACTAACAATAATATTGAAGATAAAGCAAAAGTTAATTAGCTATATCCTTTCACTTATATATTATTCCATAATGTAAAAAGTGTTTTGATAACTATCTAAATTATTGATTGTAAACATTACCCAATTCCTTCTGTACATTATGTTGCAGTTTATAGGTATTCAAGAAAAGGACACTCGTATTTGAGTTCGCTCAACAACCTAGATTCGCACCGACGTTGACTGACATTTCATACTAAACGTTTTGTTCCGATATATGAGAAATGACAATTTTTATAAACATTTGATATTTTATGTATGGTGTCATTAAGGAGTAAAAAATCAATAAACTAAATTTTTGCAGTTTACATCACTATAACTGATTGTGATCATTTAAAGTATTAACGCATTTATTGTAATTATAAAAGAATCTTAAATTATATATAAATAGAATATATTGATGTATACAGACAACCGTATAAAAGTTATTAGATTTAATTAACGCATTCAGTACTTTGAAATTTTTGTGGCAATTCTTGATTCTCTTCAGGTGATTGTTTCATTCTTTTTGCGTGACCAGCAAAGTGAAAAGCAAATAGTTAAGATTAACGATTCTTACTACTATTGGTCTTTCATATATATCTTAGCTTCGTGAGGTTGGATGTTGTATTAGTTCTTTTTAAAATGTTCACCAATACCATTAGCGATCAAATCTCTAATTTTTAATTCAATCGCTCGATTGCTTCAAATTTCCAACTTTAGGGATTGACGGTGTTCAAGTTCAGTATGCGGTCAAAATCAATATACGGTCAAAACCTAGACGTTATGTTTGACCAGCACCTATATTTTATTTCATTTACCACCATTGACCACATGTCAATGACATACATAGAAAGATTCTGTCTCAGTCAATTACAAACAAACATTCATATTTTGCTTGCAAATTCTCTAATTCTTTTCATTATCCAACCAGATACCTTCTGGATGTTACTGAAGAACAGCTAACTCAATAAATTTGGGCGTGTGCACAATCTGCTTAAGTTTTATAAATAGTTTACGCAAATATGGCCATGTATCTCGTTTTAGCTCAGGTGGGTGCCAGATCATTTTTGTAGGATTTTTCAAATTTTCTATTTTTTTACAGTATAATCCAGTGACTTATCCATATCTGAAGTAGCGGTTTGAGTTTCTTAAAGAAGCTAATAACCGTTTGCTTCCCTCGTCTTAAAACTTATTGCTTAAATTCCTCTCCACTCTATTTTTTCAAGCCAACTCTTCTACAGTTCAAGCAATCGAGCTTAAACCATTTACATCTACGAAAACGAACTTAAAACTAACCGCTTTTCTGATTAGTTCTGTTTTTTCAAAGTTTCTCCCTTCTGGATCTTAATTAGGAATACATCATTATATCATATTAATTAATATTTTTTATTGAAAGTTTATTTTAATATATATATCATATGACAGTTACACATCTTTTCTCCATAAACAAAAACAATTCTTGAAATTTTGAGTTGTTCCCTACCTACGAAATCGCCCCTTGTACACTGTTTTCTTTTTTGTCATTGACTCCTTCTTTTTATTTTGAAGTATTAAAACAAAAACTATTAATATTACAATAATTATTGATTTTATTATGTGTATTGAAAAAAGTGGTGGCTTTCTTCTTCCTGTTCAAGAAAATTGTAATACAATTAAATATTAAAATACTTTAAAAGCGATGTCAATATTTTGTATTTTATAAATCGCAATATTTATAAACCGTTACAACAATATCTACGTAAATTAAAAAGGTTACTTGGGAACGATAAAAATATAATTTCATTAGGAGCCTCTTCAGAGTTATGACAGAACGTAATTTATAAGAGTGGTGTTCGAGGAAATAAATTCTTTTTGCGTTAAACTTGATGTTAAAAGCCTTTTTATAGACCACTGGGACTGTAACGCCTTTATAAACAGTTATGATGAAACGCTACTTTAAATCGATAAATGTTTGTGTTTGGTATTTTATTGTTACAAATGAAGATTAATATCGTATCACAAGTTATTTTTTATTACATATCACATACATATACAATTTCTACATATCGGAACTGCCTCTTAATATTGTTGATATACGTTTAATGGAAGTATAAGTTAAATATTAGATATATGTATATATGTATAAAACATATATCTTCTTATGTCAAGTGTAGCGAAATATTCAAATATACGTTCTTAAGTTCCGTATTTCATGCAATAAAGTCTTGAATAACGGCATCTTTCTTACGTGACATGGAATAAGGAAAAAAATAGATACGCCATTTGAGAATGATATTTTATAAAGGTCCTTTTTTCCTTAAATCTTTGAAGTAGCTTTTTTATATCTACTTGTCAAGTGACATTGATGTTATTTTGAGGAACCGGAACTAAATCTGAACTTTAACAGATAGAAATGTCCTTATAATTATAAAACTTATAATAAATAAAATAAAATAATATTGGTGCCTATAAACATCAACGAAATACATGAACTTCAAGTATTTTATCTGCTACAAGAGCATGTGTGCTATAATAAAAATTAACAGGTGGTATTTTGTGTAGTAAAATTTTTCAAATGTCCGGCTATATCATTTGGTTGATATTGATTGTTTTAAATGAAACTTTAACATTTATCAGTTCTTCAATATCTTTAAAGCACATTGACGTGGCTTTTGTTGCTTTGGGACTATTATTCCGAGATCAAATGGGCTATTTCGCTCGCGGGATCTCGGTAACATTAAACAAAATTTTATTTTCCATACTAAAACTTTGAGAAACCCTCAAGAATTGCTTATTAAACGACCTTATAACAATGCAGCTTTGTTTGGTTTTTGGATTTTCATATTAGCCAGAAAAAACATAATATCCCATTACAAAAGGAAAGCAGTAGCAACATAAAGAGATGCCATTTATTGTGACAAATTTAAAGAAAATAGAAAAGGAAAAGCAGAATTCATAGAAAAAAATGCATATTAAGCTGAAATTTAACTAAGAATAGGACCAAGTCCATATCGGATATGAAAAGTCACAAATACATGACGAGTATATATCCAATGGATAGATTTTAATTATTCAACATAAAAGCTTTTACATTTTTTAATCATGCTTCTATTTTTTTCTGATTTTAAAATTAAATTCCTAGTTTTTATGATACAGGAATTTAAACAACTGACATCAGATTCATCATCTGCCCATTAGGTCTCCTAGTGGTAATTTTTACATAGTTAATCCATTTAACACTACCGCTCATGATTTTACGTAATTTTTAAAATTGTACTACTAATAATATAACAACTAATTCAATAAAAAAATTAATTTAGATTCCGCGAGTTACGAATGTTTTAAAAATATTTTACTCTATGATGAATTACAAAATAATAAAAATGGTTACAAGTCAACCAGAAGAATAGAAACTAAAGTATTATGTGCATAAATTTTATCTTAAATACTTAGTTTATTTTACTGCACATTTGCTTAAGTATTATAAAAAGTTTTCTCAATCTTAAAGTTTTATATGACAAAATCAATCCTTATTTCAACTAATACAAATGATTTGGTTATCTCCGGTAATTCAATACCCTGAAGTAACTTGATAATTTGATTACTAGTAATGTGTTTGCTTTGGTAATCTATATACACACGTATTAATTATCCTACTAATCAAATTTATATTAAGTCATAGCATTTCTTTTTCGAATGAGTCTCTGCTCTCATAATCAGAAAATAATAACATTTAACAAAATAAGCGATCAGTTTTATATTAATCTTAATCGGCAATTTAAATATAATCTCAATGGTAAAATATTAAACACGTTCTTCTTCATTTCTATTTCCTTTGATTCTTATTGATATCAATATATATTTATGACATTAAATCCGTTATTCTTATTTCCAGTCAATCATAATAAAAATGCAGTGTCAGCTTCTGCATGACTGGAACTTTTAGCATCCGAATTAATTATTGCAAACGTTACAGTTTCTGAGACGAGAAAAAATGTAATACGCATTGATTTGTACATACAAGATGTGTATAACTAGTAATCTAATAATAATAAATCTAATAACGTAGAAGAAAATCTTAAGACAACAGAAGAAAGAAATAAAAATGTATAAAAATATGATTGTAAATGGAGAAAGTTAAATTTCCACCGAGCTTTCTGTTCAAGCCTGCTAAAGCTAAAGCGGAAGTTCTATAAAATGTAATCAAATTAAAAATAGAAGCTCAGATTCGTGTACACAAGCAGAACTCAATAAAGCAAATTTTTTCTAATTCAACTCTGATATCAAAAGTTCTTGCGAAATTCTTGAGATAATGCTATCCAGTATGTCTTTTATGGTTTTATCATACTCTTAATCGTAAAGCAAGAAGTCATCTATTCAGTTTAAAGGGATATTAGATGTATGTATTGCACCTTAAGATGCGCAGTTTAATATCGTTGGACGTTTTGTATTTTTTTATTTGGATTATGTAACTCATTTTGGTAAACGATGTTTAAAATCACACCAGTTGACGCCTAAGTTAATTGTACATGACCTGATTGACACCATCAATGTATTTCTCTTTTTAATTATTATTTTAAATCTAATATAATAATGAAAAACGCGTAGTAAATCCGAAAATATAAGTTTTATTTAAATTAGTACTGGCGAAAGTATTAGAACTTATTTTGTATTCAATAACCAAATTAAATAATTTTTCATATTTATATTTAAGATTAAATAATTTGAAAACCATGAAACTTATTTTTAGAAATTTCGTTTAACTTGTGCGTGATCGAAATAATAAAACAATGAACGTGCTCGCTTATTTCACCTTGTAAGCGTCAAATAACTCACAAAAATATAAAATCAAGTGATTTGCGTGTATTATGCTATATACTGCTTTTTTATTAACGAGATCTGGTTTAACAAACCGCTGTTAAATACTATGTTTTCCTGTTCGTTATTTCTACATTTCGAGCTCCAATTTTAAGCAAAGTTAGTAAATATTTTTGGTGGTCAAAAATATATTTTACCTGCGCTCGTCAGACAACTATATACTGGCCATTAGTCTGCAAAAATAATTGTGACATTTTCTTTTAATATAGCATTGGTCTAACTCTCGTCAGCAATAGGTCAAAGTAACTAAATAATAATGATGGATGTGCCTTAAATAATTGGATTTTGTAATTTCAGGTACATACAATTATAATGGTAAATAAAAATAGCAGAAGCAAGTTTTCGCAGCGATTGCACTTCCTCTTGTTCAAAGTGCACGTTACTAACATCAGTGATCTCAAATGTAATCGCTTACTAGTCCCCAGGCTAGTATGCTACATTTGATGTCTTTAACGGAGACGCTGATTCTATGTCCTAAATACGAGGCGTACCTTGTGTCCCAGGTTATAAGGTTCATGTAAAAATTTCAATGTTTTATTTATATATCTTCCATAATAAAGGTCTTCTCCACAATCAAGATCAGCAACAACTGATGTTGCAGATTTTTTTCTTAGCAAGATAAAAAACATCCTACAGAGTTTTTAAAATAGGATAAAAATAATATTATTAATATATATATCTAAGGACGCACGATTTGTCAACCTGTTTGAAACATTCAACTCTTCTAGCTAATGAGTCAGTTTACATCCTTTTAGCTGCTAATGTCCAGATCTTAGATATGAAAACAAAAAACTAAATGTGAAATTATAGTAGCTCTTTAATAAAAATATTATAGTTTTCCATCGTTATATAATATTGACTGCAAGATAAGGTACTTTCCACGTTTTTGATTTAATATATTTTTCTATTTAACATAATCCTTTTGATAAATTAAGTTTCTATCACTTAAAAACAATTGATTTTCAACAGAGTATAAAATTACCTTTATTTAAGTACTAGCTGTGGACTTTGTTCGCGTAAAAAAGGAACTTACTACAAAATTTCTTCATAAATAATATTAAAAAACGTATTAGCAGTTTCAGTGGGTATATACAGGCTTCTTGCATTGCTCGCACGAGATAAAGCTACATATAACTGTCCATGAAAAAACAGCGCGTACGCAGATCTACACCGACCCCACTCATGGTTTGCCCCTGGGCCTTGTTTATAGTTATGCAAAAACTAACACTTTTTGGAAACTTTACACGTTTAAGCCGAAACGGATACTTGTTTTGTATAAGCGGAAATCGAGGAATAAAAACACTTGTAAGTACTTCTTTAGTTTTCGGGACGATTACAGCTCGACCCGGTAGGTGGCGCTACTATCGGTAAAAAAATTTGCAAGTTTTGTAAAATTTTAAATGCCTTTTAAACGATTTCATTATGTTATATATGTATTTATTTAGCCTTCGGGTTGATTATAACTCGTTCCGTTAGGTGCGCTGCCATTGGTATAAAAACTTTTAAACCACTGGGCCGATTGGGTTAAATTTTCTCTCGGATATTAGTACATTCATTAAATACAACATGTCATTATGACACTCATTAAGTGTCCAATGCAAGTAACTTTACATAAGTTTTGTTCAAAGTAGTTTAAAAATTTTACTATGGGAAAGAGCATTTTCCCGAAGTAAAAGATACCCTAAGGTTGTTATAAAAATTTCCAAAATCATATTTTTGGCATCTATTTAATTGATTGGTAAGTATTCTCATTTATTTTCAATGTACAGAATTGACCTATTTAATGATTTAATTATATGTGTAGACAATAAGATATGCATCATGCGTATTACTTATGTATTAAAAATATGGTTTTAATGACATCATCATAAAAATATACATCTTGTTAGACTTACCATCCGTAGCGACTTTTGCTGACTTTCTTTGTACACGATTCATTAAAGGGATACTTAGAGCAAAATGTTAAAGCTAACTTCCAGATTTTAACTGTCTAAGGTGTATCTACTTTAAACGGTACTTTGGAAATATTACGTATTTAAATTCAGCGTCGATGTTATTGTTCTATATAAAGTAATATATAAATACAAAAAAAAAGTATTTAAATATGTTTGTTTATAATACAAAAAATGTAATAAAAAATAAACAATTACTCACACTAAACCCACATATACGAGTATGTACGTAGACGATTAGGATTATTACAAGCATATGCCTTAGTATAGTAAAAAAGTTAGTTTTGGAAGCAGATAACAAAGCTTGCACGGTAAAATAACATAAATTTTGCAAAGTAATCTTAATGAGTTAGTTCATTTTACTAATATTAATTTTATTACGAAACATAAATACTCGCTTTCTTTACCACTACTATATGAAAATCTAACTTCTATAAACATAAATAAATTTAGGAAAAATGTAGAATTTAGATACTAAGTTCCTTTTCAAGACATATTCCAAACATGTTATAACAAGCTTATAATTTCACAGGTGACATCCTACAGGAAATTAAAATGGGCGTAAGGTAAATCATTGCAGACAAACGTTACAACCACGGAAAATGCAATACAGCGCCACTGATATTCTTTTAGCGATTAATTTTAATAATTTTATATTATAGACATATTTTTTAACCAAACTTCTATTATTAAATTATAAAAAATACAAAGTTCTTTAATATATAAAAAAAACCATTTATTCATTAAAATACCCGATGTTTAATATACGAAATATATACACTAAAAGTGTTAATTCCGATTTATTTCTCTTTAATAAAATAAATACTTTTTTTGTCATATAACATTTTCACAAAATCATATGACATACTTATTCTTTTCTTTCTTATTGCATCAATATGAATGTTTTCTTACCAACTAACGCTATTTAGATGTATCGAAATAGCATCGTCCTGCTAATAATTCAAAGTACTAAAGAAATACGACTCTTATATAATTTAAATTTAATCACAAACTTCAGGTTTTTACTTGTAAATAAAAATACACGATTTTCATCTCAATACCGGGATGAATCAACATATAGTTTTGGTATATTTTAAATAAATAAATAAAAAATACATTATTTTTTATATTCAACCAATCTCCAAGTGTCATGAGGGAAATAATCCAAAAAATTCGTGTCTGAACCGAAAAAGGTTATAATTGCTTAAGTTTTTTATTAAGTGATATTTTTTATAACTATTATATTTATTTGTTTAAGTAACAGTTAATTTATTTATAAATTAAGTCAT